>JBAGKO010174487.1:0-17451 GCA_037177275.1 Acacia concinna | reverse complement strand
ACACAAAACTCCTCTTACATACTTATCTCAGAATCTGTAAAAATTATTCTCAAAAGTTAATCCAAATCCAAACGGCCCTGTAGCTGTTGTTCTGCTTGTTTTTGTGCTACTATTGCTATTGTTAAAAGCTCGAAAAGTTCGAAAAAAGCAAGCTTGGTATTCCACCATGAACGTTGATGACCTAACCTATCTTTCAGCTGAAATGCTTTAAATATATTTATTTTAATAAAAAAAATTAGAACGACGGCATTTATGAGATAGCAAAACGGTTGATTTATTTATAAAGTTTCATTTCCCAACGTCTCTTTGTTTGGCTTTTAATGGATACAAAAAGATAGAATAGCAAAACGGATGAATTGATGTTCCCAACATCTTTTTGGCTTTTAATAGATATTAAAATTTTTCATAACATTAAAGCTTGTTTAAGGCTATATATATGTGAGAAAAACATAAGAGGGAGACTCACTTGGTTCTTGAATTCTAAGCACTCACCCTCTAACATACTTTCATGCCTTCTGAGTTAAACTATCTTCTGTAGTTCTGCTCACCTTGTTTTTAGGAAAGGTATGTTTAATCCTGGGGAGTGCCGCGTTTTATCTGTCGGTAGTCGCGGAATTACTCTTAAGGACATTGTCTAAGGGCACTACTCATATCACTTTTTATTATTTATAGGTGCTACTACTAATTGGATCTGTACGGGACCAGAAAGAGCTAGAAGATCCATCAAGTTTTGTAACAATCTATAAGCTACTGCCAACAGGGTTTAATCTCTTCTCATTTAAGTTCTAGCAAGTGGAGGAAGCTATTAGAGTCTCAAAAGATAATCTGTGGGTAGTTAAAAATCTCATGCTTGCTTTACAACGATGGCAACCGTTTCTTTGCGATAATGAGCTACAAATAGATACATGGCCCTTTTGGATCCAGCTCCACAATATCCCACCAGCAATAGAAAATCCAATGGATCCGCAAGCTATAGTTCAAAATTATGGTAGGGTGCATATAGAAGGTCATGTTGATAAGCCATTAGTGTCTACAATTATCATGCCCCGCCTAAATGGATTACCAATAGCAAGGATTAAGATCAAATATAAGAAGTTAGCTTGGTTTTGCTTCACCTGTGGTGGACTCAAACATGAGACCAGAACTTGTGATGAAAATGTAGAAAATAGGGAATAAGGTGAAAGAGCTTTTGACGCCTCTATGTGTGCGTTTTTTGGTGAAAGGGGGTGTGTTGTTCCGGTGAGCAATAATGGTGTACAGTGGCCCAGTATCAAGTACATGTATGGGGAAAAGGAGAAAGGCAGAGATCAGCCAAAATATTTATATTTAATGCTCAACTGAGTTCAAACAAGGAAATGGTTGTGGCTCATTGGTCCCGAGGTGAAGGATCGGGAAATCAAATGTTTGGTGAGGAAAACAGGGGTACTGACATCACTTTGGAAGATGAAATATGGAAAGATACAAGGCTGCACATTAATAATGAACTTTAGATGCTGACAAGGGCCCAATGAATAGCAACTCATAATTAAAGGAGTGTATTAACTGAATGGGGAAAATGAGCTATTTTGAGCTTTTGGTGTTTGATGTGCTACAACAATTAGGCCCAAGACAAACCTTAAAGGTCAAACATGGGCCAAAAAATAACTCATTTCTAGTAGAATAGGTAGACACTCGTGAAGATGAAAATGAGGAGCCACGTGTAATAGCTTCAGTAGAAATAATACATGAGGTAGGGACTTTGATGGAAAGGGTGGGTGCTGTTAATCTCAAGAGAGGAGCTGAAGAAGAGTAGTTTTACTCAAACATTAAACGTAAAAAAACAATAGGGGCTGATCATCTTACACAAGAACCAAACATCACTCAAGAAGAAGAAAATAGAAAGGATGAGCTTATGGCGATTACTCCTGTCTAAGTAAATAATTTCTCTTATATTGATTCTCTGAATTTCAAAAGGGGAAAGCTTGAAGGGGTTCGAAAGGAAAAAAAAGTAATATTTGGATCAATTCAACAATATTAAAATTGAGGCTGAACATGTTAGTGCTTATTTGAAAACGAATAGGCTAGATGCATAGAGTAGTGACAATATTGATTTGCCAGAGTGGAATAGCATGGATAAGCATACTGAAATGGGTGGTGGCTAGCCTTCTCTAGCCTCCCAGGATCCATGATTTCTTTTATGTGGAATTGTCAAGGAACCACCCTAACAATTTGTTATTTAAGGTTCCAATGCCAAAAAATTAAACTAGACATGATTTTCATTTCAGAAACAAAAATGAAATTTCAAAAGACTAAAAAACTTAGAAGGAAGTTTGGTTATGTTGGAGGATTATCTTTCAAAACCTATTAGGTGATCTAGTGGTTTGTTGCTCTGGTGGAAAGAGGATGTCCAGGTGAAAGTGGGGCTTGTAACGAGACATATAATTCATATAAAATAGTGTGAAGGTGGAAAATAGGGAGATGGGATCGGTTACTTTTATTTATGGCCATGTAATAGAGAATGAAAAGTTAGACTGCTAGAGAGGATTAGAAGTTTTAAACCAAATATGTCCATTCATTGGCTTGTTGTTGGAGACTTTAATGATGTGCTATATCATTCTGATAATGAGGGAGGGAGATTGAAAATAATGCGAGAGCTGGCATGATTTTAAAGATTTATGGAGCACTGTCATATGGTGGAGTTGGAATCAAAAGGATGCCACTTTACATGGTATAATAATAGGGATGGTGAGGATTGTATAAAAGCCAAATGGGACAAGGTTGTGTGTAATAGGGAATGGCGACTTCAATTTCCTAAAGTGCAGTACAATGTGCTGGAGGCCATTGGATATCACCATTGTCCATTGGTAGTTGATTTTGAATTCAATAAGGAAAAGGCTCCATGGATGTTTAGATTTGATGCTCGATGGGTTCTACATCATGATTTAATGACTATCATGTGAACAAATTGGAAGGGCATTTGAGATAAAAGGTACATTGCAGGATTTTGTGAGTAATATTAAACATATGACTGAAGTCCTAACTAATGGAGTAGAAAGGAGATGGGAAATGGCTAGAAATTGGTGAAGAAATTAATTGAGAGCGTTAATAGATGCCTGAACAATCAGTGGGATGAAAACACAGCAAAAGAATTAGCTTATTTGAAGCAAAAAATTAATGATTTATGGTACCAAGAGGAATTATATTAGGCCCAAAAGTCTCATGTACAATGGCTGAAATGTGGTGATAAAAATATCATATTCTTTCATATGACTACTGTTAGTAGAAGAAGCAGAAACAGAGTTACTCGACTAAGTGGTGAATTGGGTACGTGGCTGGATAATAAGGATGCAATTGGCTAGTGCTTTCAAAACTTTTACGAAAGGCTTTTTGCATCTTTTAGCAGGAGGGACTTTGAAGAAGTATTAGGCTTTGTTGAGAAAATAATTACTAAGGAGGATAATTAGATGCTAATGAGTCATGTATCAGATGCAGAAATTAAACAAGCAAATTTTGTATTAGGGCCAACTAAAGCACCAAGGTTGGATGGTTACACAGGCTTATTTTATCAAAAATCTTGGGATGTTGTGGGCAATCAAGTATGTCATCTTATTTGACAATTTTTCAATGCTGGCTTTGTTTTAGATGACATCAATAGTATTGATCTTGTTTTAATACTGAAAGTGGCGAATCCTGAGAGAGTTAGTGATATCTGCCCTATTAGCCTTTGTAATTTCTCTTACAATTTTTTCAAAGGTATTAGCCAATAAAATTAACCTGTTTTAAAAGGTGTAATATTAGAGAGTTAAAGTGCATTTGTTCCAAGAAGACTGATTCAGGATAATATTATCATAGTACATGAAGTGTTTCATCACTTGAAGTAGAGAAAATATAATCCTAAATTAGCCATTAAACTAGATATGAACAAAGCCTATGACATAATAGAATGAGATTTTCTAATAGTCGTGCTTCCAAAAATGGGCTTTTGTAATGAATGGGTGGAGAGGATCTATTGGTGCATCTCCTATGTGGATTTTTCTCTTATGATGTCCGGCAAACGAATGCACAAAGTAAAGCCACAAAGAGGGTTAAGACTAAGGGACCCTCTTTCGCCCCATTTATTTATTCTGGTTAGTAATGTATTGTCTATCATGATAAATAAATGGGAAGCAGAATAGAAAATAGAAAGAATCAAAATCTCTAGAAATGCTCCCTCTTTGACCCTTTGTTTTTTGCTAATGATTTTGTCTTTTTTCTAAAAGCAAATATTAACAATTGTAAAAATCTAAAGAGACTTTTTGATTTATACTGTTAAGCATCTGGGCAAAAAACAACTGTCAATAAATCTTGCTTATATTTTTCTCAACTTACTGATGCCACGTTAAAAGAGGAGATTGGTCAGATATTTCAAATATCTACAGTAGTTATCCTCGAGAATTATCTTGGCATTTCTACCACTTGGGGAACATCAAAGGTATAAGCCTTGAATTTTGTGATTGATTGAATGCTGGAACGTGCTCAAGGATGGAAGAGAGATGTTTTGTCTAACGCAGGGAGAAAGGTATTAATTAAATTAGTTGCTAATGCCATCTCCGTTTATCCTATGTCATGTTTTTTATTTCCAAAAACTGTATTGATGTGAATAGAAAGAATTATTAATGAATTTTGGTGGAAAATTTCTCATGATAAAAAGAAAATTTATTGGATTTCAAAAAAACAATTGAATCGTGATAAGAGAGATGGGGGACTAGGTTTTAGAGACTTTCATTCTTTCAATAAGGCTCCATTGGCTAAGTTAGGGTGGAAAATTTTATGGGAACCTAATGAATTGCGGGTGCGAGTATTGAATGGGAGATATTTTCCACGTAATGATTTTTTGCATGCTAAGAAAGGAGAGGCAGCATCATGGATTTGGAGTAGTATCCTGGCAGGGCGTTTTATGCTGGATGGAAACATGTTGATCAAAGTTGGGAATGGACAGGAAGTTAGAGTGTGGGAAGATTCATGGTTCATAGCTATCCCGGGTAAGAAATTGCTCTCCCCCGGATCCTATATTTAAAAAATTGAAGGTCGCTAATATAAGAATTAACAATCAAAGGTTTGTCATTGATGTGGATTTTTTATCTTTAGTCTTAGGGTCCACAATAAAAAATTGACCAAGGATTGTGTATAAGCAAACCTAGGACCGTTTTCTCTTCTGAGGAGTCTTTTATTGATTCCTAAGTAATATAAACGTCATGCAAATGCAATGAAAATAAAATAAAATTTGTTTTGATGTTTTTGAAATAATAATTAAAAGAAGATGAAATTTAATTAAAATCCTAAAGCTACTATTTTTGGTATTTTTCAAATAATAACAGAATGGAATATGAATTAAATGAATTTCTTGAGAAATTGGTTCAATGGCTTTCATAATTTAGAGTTAAAATTCATCAAGTCTTAATTAAAGTAATCACGTTAGGTCTAACACTCCTAATCAATAGCTACTCCTACAATCACATTCATAGCTATTGCTTAAGAATATTATTAAAGAACCACTTGATATATGAAATAGATTAAATTAATGCAATTGCTTCATCTAATATGAGTGCACAATGACGACACTCAAATTAACTAGACAAACTAGTAATCACATAGCAAGTATAGTCTCAATGAATTAATAAGAAATAAATAATTAAAAATAATCCAATTGCAATAATCTAAACTCAATCACAAAATAAATAATCTTAGTTCAAAATTATGGAATCCAAGTAACTCACAACAAAATCCTACTGAAACTCCCCTTGAAGCTCCATAACTCAAGCCAAATCACCAATAATTAAGAGTTGGAAGGTTAGCCGCGCATGAAGCTCTTTTCTGTCACCAAAGACGACAAAACGTAGCCATTATGGATGAAGAGATCGGCTGGAATGAAAGGACAAGACTATGAAAGGAGAGAGAAAGAGAGAAGAAGTTGACAGAAGTGCGGTAGTGGTGATGAAACGGCAATTTCGGTGACGGTGATGGTAGTGGTCTACTCCTCCTCCTCCTCTCTCCTCGTTTCCCTCCTCAATTCGTTTGCGGCACTGTGCTTCTATCTTTATTTTTTTTCCTTCTTTTTCAAGAATTAGTCTAGGATCTTTCATATTTTCTTGACCTAGTTTCCTAATCTGAAAATAAAGGTAACAAATATGTAATATCTAAATTTCCAAAAATAAATTAATTAAGATAAATCGTGAAATATAAGATATTTTTAATCTTTTTAAGCTTAATTGATTGCAACCACAATTAATCACAATCACCCACAATAAATGCAATTAAGTCCAAAATTTGTGATTAATTATCTAAATATGGTCAAAAAATCTTATAAAAATATGGTTTGATCAGTATTAATACTGAAAACTAAATCTTTAATTAGATTATTAACCAAAGTACAAACATTGCGACTACATTTTACATGGCGAATAGAATTGAAGATGACATATACAATCGTAAGAGTTTTAAGCCATTGATATCACCACCTGATCATCTGTTTAAATGGGAGTAAAAGCAGACAATAAGATAAAGGGCGATACGGAAAATAGTAAGGATCATGAATTATGATTTCATTCAAAGGGCGATACGCACACTATGCGTTTGTTTTTTCCAAGAACAGACGCACACAATTTCTTTTTAAAAAATTATTTTTTTTGAAAAAATGCATCTGTTTTTTCACAAAATAGATGCACTCCCGTGACACAATTTTTTTTATTTTTTATCTAACATTTTATAGTATCCATCCATCAAAAATGGCGGTCAGAACCAATTCAAAATTTCAAACCCTCCTAATCACTTCCATAAAAATTCAAACAACACCCGACCGGATAATACAAGGTTACTAACACAATATAATACATATGTATTCAAATAACTTAATAGAACTAATTCATATTAAAATTAACACTTGATCATAAAGAAAGAAATGAAATTTAAAGTTAGTTCCTATAACGTAAAATTAAACGATAAAGACAAAAATATTTAAAACTTTTCGTACCCGTTAGTAGCTCTCAATAGTGAAGGGTTACTTCACAAATTTGATGTATCTTCTAGTCGGTGTAAAGGTTGTGGAAGAACATTGCAGGGGAGTGTTTGAAAGAGGAGACAACAGTATCGTGCAAGCTTACGTCTATGGCGGCCATGAAAAATAGCAACAACACGCGAGTAAAGAAGGGTCAGGGAGGGATGTCGTGAAAAAAATAAGAGCAACTTAAGAGTGTCCAGGAGGGAGGTTAACTCCTGTTATTTTAAAAACAGACATATCTTATAGATGTTATATCTCCTTTTTGTAGTAGTGCAATTTATTTAGATACAATGCCATGAATTAGTCATGACAAATGGTATCTTACTTTGACTTGATTAGAATCCAATACATCTATGTATAGTCACATGAAGTAATCACGATACTCCTCTAGTGTCCTTCGGTTGTTCATTTTTGAATTAGTTTAGTTCTTTTTATAAAATCTAGTTTGAGGTTGTTGGAATATTAAATGAAATTTTACCAATTTTATTCCAATTAAATTTGTTTTCATTCTCCACATCTTTTTTATACATTTTCTTTCTCCTTTTTTCTCATCACTCTTTCTATCACTTACTATCCTCCCTTATAAATAATGGTGTACTTGAAAAATTATTCAATTATTACATATTTATTAATTTTAATTAAATTTAACCGATTTTTTTAAAACTGCATATTTCAGTTAAAAATGGTGTTATGATAAGGATCAAAGAGTTTTTTTTCTACCCCTTCAAAAGGCTGGAAAGAGTATCTTGCTTTGACTTGAGCAGACTTCAATGGATTTGTGTATAGTTGATATAACATGATATTTATATGGTTTTATGGGGTGTTTTATATCTAAATTGCACATATTTACCCTCAATTTTCATGGTATTTATACTTTATGAATTAAATGTTTAGACTTTGCATTTTGATAATTTATGGGTAAAAATAGAATTATTTTATATCATTTATATAATTCTTCACTTCCCTTGGCAAAAGTTTCTTTGTGATGATATTTTCAGGCAAGCAAAGGAGAAATTGGAGCCCAAGATTGATCGAGGATGGAGAGACCAGAGTTTGAAGGCCCAAACACATGGAGAATGTTATTTTGCCAACTAAGGTCGCGATGTGGACCTATCAAGTCGCAACCTGAGAAGTTTTATTGAAGCTGTGCGTTTTGGAGCAAAGCCAAGCCTGGACAGAGTTTCCATGAAGCCAAGTCGCGACGTCAGTTCATAATCTTAAAAAAGATGCATTTTGAATTAAGGTTTGTGATTAGCTATAAAAGGGGATGTTAATATGTGATTAGAGATGGTAATTACTCATGACATTTCAGAGTAAACCAATCTGAAACCCTAGTTTCCCAAATTATCTCAATTCCCAAAACCCTAATCCATAACACTAGCCTCCATATACTTAAATTCCACCAATTCCAACCACCATAACCCTAATCTACCCAATTCCTCACCAAAAACCTCAACCAATCTCTCATGAATTCAAAGACTGATCGTGTTAGCGGGAGATTCGAAGGCATGAGAAGCTAAACACTTTAACCTCTCAGTGATAGATCGCAAGGTTGGAGCTTACATAATAACTAGGGGAGTGAATTCTTTAATTTAGATCCTTCTCTTCTTCTCTTGTAGAATTTCCTAGATCTAGGAGATTTGCTAGATTAGAACTCTTATTTTGATTGTAATCTAGATCTGAATTTTTTTTATGCGCATGGATCTATGTATGGATTATTGGTTTAATGTTATTCAAGTTTAAGACTTTTATGTGTAATTGGATTGATTTCCATGATTGTGTTAATTTTCCCCTCTTGTGCATAATCCTCGATTGTTGATCAACAATTTGAGGAATTCATTCATTCATCCATCTTAAGTGGACTCTAAGGGACTTAACAACGAGTTAATCAATAATTAATCAACCTAGGATCATAGGAAGGCTTTTAATTAATTAAATCATTGGACCTAAGCAATTGCTTAGAGTTTTTAAAATTGAACTTAGAGAATAAAAACTCCCAAAATCTTTTGAGAGAGTGAGGATAACCGAGCGACCACCATCGAGAGACTAAACCATCATAAGAACTTAATTACCAAAAATATTTTCAAAACCCTAAAAACCCAAAAAAAAAATTTAGTTTAGTTTAGTTTAATTTAGTTGCACCACAAAAACCCCCTAATTGACCAACTCATTAGGTTTAGTTTAAAATTAGGTATTTAGGAATTCCAAATAGAGCTCTTTGAGAAGAACGACTGGTTGCCTTATACTACATAATTAGTGCAATCACTCTGACAGACCGATTTAGGCGACAATCTCAGTCTCAATCAATAGTGTCATTAATTAATTCATATATTAAGAAGTTTTTATTAATTAAGGCATACCTAGTTATTCTCCTTATAAATAAGAAAAGTATTTGTATTAACACATTATAACCCATAAAATGATAACAAAGTGTCATAATAAATAAATAGTAAAATTATAAATTCATATGAAAAATTTAAAGATATGATTCATAAATAAGGAAAAAGTATTTGTATTTTAAATAAGACTATAGGAGTGCATTTTAAATTTACTCCATCTTGTCTTTATTATAAGACACATCCAACTAATTCATACGCATTGATAAAAAATTTTCACAATATTATATTTATTTCATAAAATTCAACTGATTTAAAACATGACCTTATTAAGTGTTAACTACACTATACTCGTATATTATAGTTTATATTCACTCACGACTCCTATTAAATATATGTGTTGTCTTGCATAAACAACCCAAAAGAGTTTTTGTTTACTCATCCCTTCATCTCTCTACGCCGTTCACTTTCCCCTTTATCTCCATGCAATATGCAATTTATACCTTTACAGTGCTTTTTGGTATGTTTTTATAGCAACTCCCTCCGATTCTAAATATAAAATTTAGTTGAATTTTTTTAGAGAGATTAAGGATATTAGTTAAATTAGTTAAAGGAAGTTATAGTTAAGGAACATTATAAATTTATGAATAAATATGGTGTCTAATTATAGTTTAGAGAGTATTAATAAAGGTAGTTTAAGAAAAAGTGATTAAATATAGGAAATAAAGTGGATAAAGCTCTTATATTTAAAATTAAATTATATTTCCAACTAGGTCTTAAGACCGGAGGGAGTATTTTTTTTTTTCTCCTTCACATTTCTTTTATTCCCTGTTTTTCTTCTCTTCTTCGAGTATAGCATTTGTGGGTTTTTATTTTTTTTGGGGTATAATTTCTAGTATAGCATTTCAAACCATCATCATCTTCTTCTGTATTAAGGTATGGGCTTAGTACACTTAGATCCTCTAGATCAGAGGCAGTGCTATTTTCTTTTTCTTTTATAATTAAAAATGACATAATTATTCAACTTTTATAGGTTAAAAAACTTGGCTAATCTCAAGTCACACCGGAATTAATTCACTCTAATTAACTTTGCTTGTTTGGGGAAGCATAAAAAAGTGTTTTTTAAGTATACTTTTATAAGTTAAGATAAAACTCATCTGGTATATTTATTTTTTGAATGCGGTGAAATCATTTTAGAAAGCTAAAACAAGGATAGAAAGGTTAAATTGTTGTGTCATTGAATTTGGCAAGGATTCCATACATTATGGATGTGTTTGAATTAAATATTGCAATCGGTGTTTTTAGAAAAATAAGATTGAGTATAAGTAAGATTTGATAATTTAATTTGTGTTTGGAATAAAAATTGCAGAAGTTACTTATGCAAAAGTAAACTTGTTTGGTTGAAATTTTCTAAAAGTTGCTTTTAATAGGAAATGACTGAAAAGGATATGAATCATATTATATAGATTACACACACACACATATTGTGATATTTGTATTACTTTCAATCCTAATTATAAGACTTAGTTGACTCTTTTGTCTCGCTTAATCTCTCTAAAAAAAAATCAACTGGGTCTTATAATTAGGACCGAAGGGAGTTTTATTACATGTAAATATAGCATGATATTTATACTACTTGTGGTTCTAATTATATATAAGACCTAGTTAACTCTTTTGGTTTTCTTAATCTTACCAAAAAAACCAACTGGGTCTTATAATTAAGACCGGAGGGATATGACATATAAATATATTGTGATATTTACACTATGTTTAATCCTAATTATAAGATCTAATTAAATTTTTTTTAGAAAAGTGAATGATGTAAAATAAGTTACTTAATTATATCATATGTTGTATTTTATCATATTATATATTAATTCATAAGTCAAATAAAATATTTGAAAAAAATTTATAAATTTTAATACTTTAAAATAAGATAATTAGTTTTCTTAGAATTCTTTAAAAAGTCAAATGGGTCTTATAATTAAAACTGTATGAATACATTATAACAGGGAAAGAGAAGAAGAAGAAGTGAACAGTCAATCGTGATAACCATAGGTGGAAAAGCATCATTTTTATTACTTCTGAAATCGGACTCCAATCAGCACTATTCACAATGGAAGTAATCGTTGAGCCAAACATCCAAAAAAAAAAATTAACTGGTGCGATTGATTCAGGTGGGAAAACGTAAGATTGGGAGGCCCAAACACAACCTTATAAATTGGAGTATCGTTGAGATTTGTTTTAGTCTTTATAGCATCTTGGTCAGAAAGCTCCAGGAAGCCATGGAAGAAGCTCCTGTTCACGTAGCAATGTATCCATGGCTAGCTTTTGGTCACATAATCCCATGTTATACTCTCAAACCAGTTAGCCAAAAGAGGACACAATCTCCATCTTCATCCCCACAAGAACACTGTCCAAGTTGCAGCATTTGAACCTTCATCCTAATCTCATCTCCTTCATACCCATAACTGTTCCTCACGTGGAAGGACTTGTTCCAAGTATTCAAGTTTCTGCTACTTATTATTTGTTCATATAGAGTTTTACCTCATATCGTTAATATATTAGCAGTGTAAATTACAAATGATGGCATACCTGTTAGCTCAAGGCCGAGCAACAATTCTTGAAATTGAGAAAGCTCCAGAACGCATTCGCTTCCAAACGCACAGTAAATGACAGCACTATGCTTAAATCCTGCAAGCCAGTGATCCCATGTTGGATCTAAAGTTGAGGTTTGTGGCTCTGGTATTACAGGTCCTGACAGCAAAATCCGTTTTCCCCTGACTTTTTCTAGATAGTCTGCAAAAGGACCCTCTATTTCTCTACAACTTCTGTATGCGATTACATCTGCTGACCTAGCACCCAATTCAAGCCGATCAAAGAAGCGAATACCATTTCCAAACTCCATTTCCTTGATTCTCTCAAAAATTTTCTCCTCATGCTTGTGAAGCCTGATAGACTTATCAGGAAACCCATCATCAGATGGATTTTCTCTGGAATTGACATAAGCTGCCGCAACTAAACCAGTAATAAAGTATTGAACCGATTTAATTCCCAGTCGTCGCGCAAGATCTGGCAGCCAGTGCGTGAAATCAAAGAAAACGATGTTAGGCTTTAGCTGAATCAGGAGATCCTCTACTTGTTTCTCGGTACGATCCATGGCTGTCATGATAAGTGGTATTAGGGATGGATCCACGTCTGAGGTTGTTTCTGCACCATGAGGAACAAGTCCTTCCACGTGAGGAACAGTTATAGGTATGAAGGAGATGAGATTAGGATGAAGGTTCAAATGCTGCAACTTGGACTGTGTTCTTGTGGGGATGAAGATGGAGATTCTGTGTCCTCTTTTGGCTAACTTGTTTGAGAGTATAACATATGGGATTATGTGACCAAAAGCTAGCCATGGATACATTGCTATGTGAACAGGAGCTTCTTCCATGGCTTCCTGGAGCTTTCTGACCAAGATGAGATTTTCAATTAACGAAGAACTCGTTGTTTGCAAGTGAGATTTTAAATTAACGAAGAACTCATTGTTTGTATAAACAAGCTCCCCTGATGGTGTGTGTTTTAAATATTTTTTTACTAACTAGATGGCAGGCTAGCTGCCACCTACCCTATTCCTTCTCACACCCAACCCCTTCCCCGGTCGGGCCAACACTGACCCCAACTTCCCTATAAAAAAGTGTTTAAAAAAAAACAGGGAACTCATTTCTGCAAAGAATAGGTTCTTTTTTAATATAAATTTTTATTTGTAAAGAATGAAAGGGAAAACTTAAAAGAATATTAGAAAAATAGGTAAAAGACGAATCAAAACTGTAAAATGTAAAAATTTCATATTAGGTATTTTGTACTTTTTTTGTTAAACTATAAAAATGCCACTAGATTTTAAAATACAATTATCTTAATTCACAATAAAAATATATTAATTAACAACATCAACATAACAAGTCACAGCGTAAATATGTAGTACCTAAATGCTTCTGGTATTGTTGTTGTAAATTAAGAAACTCGTGTTGTTAAAATTCAGTGGTATTTTTATAATTTCAAAAAAAAATATAAAAGACTTGATCTAAAATTTCCACAGTTTGTAACTCTAATGTGTTCTTTACCTTTTTTTTTTCTTGATATTTTTTTATGTTTTTCCCAAAAATAAATTCACTTATAGGACTGTGGGAAATAATTTATAAACCGTGATTTGTTTTATTGTTTATAGCATCTCAAAAAGTTGCTCTGTGGTTCTAAAAATTTCTAGTTTTTTTCTTTTCCTTTTGTAAACCTTTTCTTTGTTCTTTTTTTTACTAATATAAATAGATCTTTTTTTGTTTTCAGAAGTTGCAGAAGTCATACATTATTGGAGAGAGATCAAAAAGAGGGGTGACATCACTTTTGTCGGATGTGTAGAAAGTAAGAACCTCAAAATATTTTTTATAGATCGTTATATATAATTGATGTTTGAATAAAAAGGATACATATGAATTTTTATATAAATAAATTTAAAATCAAATCTAATTTAAATCTTAATTTAATCAGAAATAAATTAAAATAATTAAGATAAAGATAATATCCACGTCTAAATAATAAATTAAATAAAATAATAATTAATTTAAATAATTTAAAATATCTTTAAAGCAATCAACAGGTCTACGTAGAGACTACCATTTTCCTACATGAAGGTGTCTATTACTGCATATTCCAATATTTCTCCTTTAAGTTGTGCGTGTTGTCTTCAATCCTTTTTTACAAAAGTCAAAAAAAATTATTCCGATATTAAATTTAGAGAAAATTCTAGAAAAAAAATTGTAAATTGAAAATCTCAATTCATAACAACAAAATTTGAAAATGCCGAATCAGTCTTTTTATACTTTTTTTTGCGTAATTATGAAATGCTACTGAATTTTTAATAACACAAGTATTATAATTCACAATACAAATATATAAATTAACAACAATAGCATAAACAACTCACAGCGTAAATATGTAGTACATAAATACTTCTGTTGTTGTTAATTTATATACTCGTGCTGTGAATTACGATACTCGTGTTGTTAAAAATCTAGCAACATTTTTGTAATTAAGCAAAAAAAAGTACAAAAAGACTAAATTGGGATTTCAGAATATTGTTGCTCTGAATTGGGATTTCCATATTTCCAATGTCTTTTTGGGAATTTTCCCTTAAATTTAAAATTTAGTTGATTTTTTTAAAAGATTAAAGAATATAAATAAATTATTTAATTATATTATATGTAGTATATTATTATATTATACTCCCTCCAATTTCAACTATAAAACCCCGTTGATTTTTTTTGGAGGAATCAAGGGTATTAGTAAAATTAGTTAATTGTTATAATATGACATAATCTTCCAAAATAATCTTTTGGTCCTAATAACTACAAATAAATAAGAGAGTATTGACAATGATTGTTTGGAAGAAATTGGTTAAATATGAGAGAAAATGTGGATAAGGGTCTTACATTTAGGACCAAATCAAATTTCTAACTAGGTCTTATAATTAAGACTAGATGGAGTATATCATTTTATAAGTTTGACAAATAGTTTGTAGGAAAAAAAATAAATTTAAATACTTTAAAGTTATATAATTAACTTTAGTAGAATTCTCTAAAAAAATTGGATCAATTATATTTATAAATGGATGAAAAAGCAAAAATGACTATCATAATGTTGCAAAAAAGCATCTAGCACCATTGACATTTTTTAGGTCTAAAAATGCCTATGGTCCATAAAAATGGTAGCAAGGTCTAAAAATGCCTATGGTCCATAAAAATGGTAGCAAAAATGCTTATGGTCCATAAAAATGGTAGCATCCATCACCATAAACATTTTTTAGGTCTAAAAATTATTTTGGGTTCAAACTGTGTGGACTAATTGGTATTTGGATCGAGCCCTGTTGGAGGATTTGTTGGATAAGAGAATCAAAAAATGCAGTTGCAGAGAAGCATAGAACGATTGTTTAACTCTGGTTTTTTCAAAAAGAGCATCAAATGATCCAAAACATGACTTTCTATGCCTCATGACGGCTCTCTTTCATGTTCAGGTTTGGCAGTTTAAACATAATTCCTCTAGGCAGGTACGTTTCATCTCCTAAATAGGAAACAGTTCGCCAAATTAGTCTCCACATCAGCACAATTGGTAAAATTTTGCTAAAAAATGTTTATGGTGCTGGATGCTACCATTTTTATAGATCATAAGCATTTTTGGACCTAAAAAATATTTATGGTGCTGGATGCTCTTTTACAACATTATGATAGTTATTTTTGCTCCTTCGTCTTTTATAAATTTGTGATAACAATTTGCCCATGTCAACCACTTGGCTGATTTTGATTTCTTTGTGTATTTAGCCCTTATATATATACAAATTATACTCCTCCGATATTTAATATAAGATATATTTACTTCATTTGATTATATTAAAAAAATTAATTAAGTTAGTTAATATGACATGTATTTTCTAAAATACCTTTGTCATCTTTATTAATTCTGTCATTGTTTCTCCTCCTTAATTATTATTGAATGAGTAAAGTATCTATAAGGGTAAATTAAAAAAATATTGACAAATATTATAACGATGGTTTATATTTAGGACAAAGATTAACTCCTAAATATTTTTTATAATAAAGATTAGAGGAATACGATTTTGATATCTTTTTATATTTTGGCCCTTCTATAAAAAGAATTCTATTATTCATAATAGTGCATATACATATTGAATATATATTTTAATGTTAAAGGGTAGATGTGTTTTCATATAATTATAAACTATTCAAGCTTTTAGTGATTATCATATATTTAATAAAGTGATCGATTAGCAAAACTATTTAAATTATTTACCAAAGCCTCTATAAGATCAAAATTTATGAGAACATTGTTATGTCCGTACAAGGTTCTTCTTCCATGCCTCCATGGCGCTTTAAGGTATGAGAATCACGGAGGAGGCTTCTCTCTTTGGCGCTCAGTTTTGGGGAGCTCCAAAATATTTTTTTTGTGGTTCTTTTATGACTAGATTCTACATAAAATGAGTAACATTTTGATATATTATGGGCGAAAAACAGATATGTTTTCAATTTTTTATGATTTTTTAAAGTTAAAACTCTAAATTAAAAAAATAATCCTATATTTTTTTACCTGCAAAACTTTAAAAAATCATAAAAAATTGAAAACAGATCCGTTTTTTGCCCATAATATATCAAAATATCACTCATTTTGTGTAGAATCTAGTCATAAAAGAACCACACAAAAAAATATTTTGGAGCTCCCCCAAATTAAGCGCAAAGGAGGCGCTAGGGAGGGAAGCCCCTTCCCCAGCTAATTGTCTCAAAAATAATAGGGAAAATGGTATCTAGGTTCCAAGGACCAAACTTAATTATAAAAAGGTCTCCCCACATTTCCCTAACCATGAGGTCTCTAAGGACCTTTTAATAATTATGTTCATTGGGGAAATTCCACTGCTACCCCCGTCCTTTTTCTGCAGTCCCCCTGTCCTTTTGTGCAGTGGAGAGAGAAAGGAAGATATTAAAAAATGTCGGGTACTGTTCACACCGTATAAGAATTTTAACAACTTCGCAAGCCGTTTTGACAACTTTGTCAGTACGTTTTAATAACTTCTCACGGGGCTACTGTTCACAACGCCATAAAATTATAACAACTTCGCAGGCCATTTTGACAACTTGATAAGCACGTTTTGACAAATTCTCAGGCGGGGGTAGTGTTCACAAGCCATGGGAATTTTAAAATGCCCATGGCTTGGAACACTATCCCTGCCTGAGAAGTTGTCAAAACGTGTTTACAAAGTTGTCATCATGGCATGCAAAGTTGTTAAAATTCCCATGGCGAGTGAAGAGTACCCCTGCCTGAGAAGTTGTCAAGACGTGCTTATCAAGTTGTCAAAATGGCCTATGAAGTTGTTACAATTTTATGGCGTTGTGAACAGTACCCCCTGAGAAGTTGTTAAAACGTACTAATGAAGTTGTTAAAACGGCCTGCGAAGTTGTTAAAATTCTCATAATGTGTGAACCGTACCCGCGCATTTTCTAATATTTTCCTTTCTCTCTCCACTGCACAAAAGGACAGGGGGGACTACAGAAA
>JBAGKO010174464.1:0-17459 GCA_037177275.1 Acacia concinna | reverse complement strand
GATTTAGGCTTAGAGTATGAAGGACTTGCTTTCTCTATAAGTTAAGCTGTCTAGAGGATTTTCACCCTCTTGAAATTATTTTTCAAGTTCCAAGTACTTCAACACATTGTCAAAAATAACAATGTTTGTGGTTTGAGTTACTTTCATGAGCTCCCACTTAAAAAGGAGTTTTATTAAATAAGCTGTGTAAACTTCTTTTGGTTTTCTCATTATGTTGGTTATCTCACATAAGTAATACCTCATAAGAGGTGTTATAAATACATTCAAATGTCTCTTTCAATGCAATTCACATGGCATGCTATTAGATTTCTTTTGCATTTGCACATACATTAATCAAGTATAGAAATATGCATGGTGATTTTTGTGTCATGAAGTTTCCTTTTGCATACCATATAGATCTCATAAAATTATATATATGATGCAAACTTTTTAGTTTTAGGCAACTCATGACTCTAGTCAATGGTTTGACTATATTTATTCTTTCCTTTAAACAAGAACTTTTGATGCCAGATTTCACAACTGTCCCCATTAAATTTTAATTGATGTTCTTGTTCTTGGCAGCCTTCTTTGGCTTAGTTACTATAGTTATCCCACACTCAGCATTATTTATAATTATTTTGAACCAAGAACAACATTTTATAGCACATTTAAGTATACAACAGTCATGTATAATGATCCGCCCGATTTTTGTTGTTGGGTGATTCGGTTCTGCCCCGGTCTTTTTTTTTTGGGTGACGCCAAGATGACGTCGTTTTGGACTGCTGGAGGTTGTCTTCAACCTACAGCCGAGTTGCATAGACCCGACGGGTTCGCGGGTCGGGTCCGCTGACCCATAAACTTCTCTCATCCGTTTCTCCCTCGTCTGGTGTTCGTTTTGCGCGTCCTTGGTTTTGTTCTCTTCGTTTTTTTGAGATATATGCAATGAGACTATTTTCAAGACCTAAATCCTACAATTTCAAAGGGTTTGAAATGGTGTTCGACGGTTAACGTATGAAACCTTCGGATTTACTATTATATATGCTTGTTCATCATTTTTCTTGTCTTAAGGGTGTGTTATGATTATCATATTATGTATATTGACGTAGAATGATGATACTTTAAGCATATAACCAAGAAAACTGAAAACGAAAAAAATTATGACGGAAACTAGAAGTATTATAGCATGTCAATTTCTCATATATGAACATATCAACATATTTATATGATCATATATATATATGTGCGGAAGCATGTAGGATTGAAATATTCAGAAGCCATAACCATGTTTACGCAAAGAAACACTGATACACAAAAATAATATTTATGCAGAAGCATATTTCACGTAGAAGTATATCAGGATCTTAACTAAGCTATGATACCATGAAGGAATTTCATGTGTACCTAGAATCCAGATGATTCGCTGAGTACCCACACGAGATCGGAGCACCAATTCGGACTCCGATTACGTATACGGAAGATGCATATGGAAAGAAGAGAAGAATCAGAGTGAAGGACTAGAGAGAATTTCTATCGCGTAAAAAAAATGAATTCTCTCCTCTCTATCTAGTATCTTCCCAAATATATAATACACAGGAAGTTACTTATTTGAATTTTGAATTTTAAATATTATATTAAAATTCTTCTCGTGGACCCAATATTTTACATATTTATATAATAGTCCCTAACACACTAAGGGTGGATTAGGCATATTCCAACATGAACAATGAATTTTGTTATATGAAAATGTCCTCATTTATGTAAATGAAAGAGAATATGTTTTATTGAGCGTTTTAGTGAAATATGACAGTTAAATACAACTACGATATGAGTGATTTTTGTAATGAATAGTAAAATGGGGAGTTTATTAAAAAAAAAATTGTCATCCCCTAATCTTATAAAAATTAACAAGGCATATCTAAGAAGACTATCTTATAAGAAAAATGGAGTATGTTATTATTCAATATAGATTTGCTTTTTATTTGAATTAAACCTTTTACTGATGAAGAAATCGCCAAACGAAAAATCACGGTAAACCAAACAAGAAAATCATATAACTAGAGTACAAAACAAGATATGGCCCAATATATACTCGTAAAATATCTTACTCTATTGCAGCCGTGGTTGCTGCATTGTTGAAAGCTGGTGAATAAAGCTATTTCCCTTTACAAACAATAACAATGAGCTGGTAATCCCGAAGTAGGCATCTGAAAACTACTTTTTAGTTATTATTAGATAAAAGATTCCGACTCAAAAAAAAAAAAAAACTACTTTAAATTAAGATAATTATAGTTATTTTCTCAATCTTTCCCCTAAAATTAAAAAACATATATCATGCATATCTCGAGTGTCCTCTTTTATAAATTCTCTCTTCAAAAGGCATTTGCACAATCAACATTTTATGATTTTTATCTCTAAATACAATCAATTTTCCTCTCAACAGTAATATTAATAAATGTTTCTCTATGTTATAGTTAATATATTTATAATGTGTATCTATATATCTTACCCTTTGACCATTTTATCAAATACTCCCTCTGGTCCTAATTAAAAGGCCTGTTGACTTTTTTTAGAGAATCTTAGGAAAATTATAGGAAAGTTAATTACATTACTTAATCATATCATATATTGATTTTTATTATATTATATATTAATTCATAAGTTAAACAACATAATTTGAAGAAAAATTACAAATTTGAATATCTTAAAGTAATATAATTAGCTTTTTTAGGATTTTCTTAAGATTCTCCAAAAAAGTCAATGGGCCCTTATAATTAGGGCCAAATGGTGTAAATATGAAAGAATGTTACTACAGACCAAATTATTAAACAACTGTACAAATATTTCATGGAATAGTGGAATACATTGTAAAAGAATATTATGCAATTAAACTAAAGTGCAAGGTTATTTTATGAAATACAACATAATTTACTTTGATATGTTATTGAATACAATGTAAAAATACATATTATGACAATTAAGCTAGTCAAGAAATAGTTATATTATTTATAAGTTTAAAATGTTTATTACTACATCCTCTAAATATAAGACTTATTTGACTTTTTTGGGAGAGATTAAAAGAAACTTAAATTACTTTAAAGAATTTCTATGTTTAGTTTTTTATCCAAACTAATTTGTCTTATTTATAAACTAATATATAATCTAATATTATATGATATGATTTAATAACTCATTTAGTTCCATTAATATTTCTAAGAAAAAGTTAACTAAATTTTATATTAGGACCATAATAAGGAGTAATGAAAGTAGCTTGAAATCACTTGATCAAAGTAACTAATTAAGCAAAATATTAGTGTTAGTTAGAATATAAAGCCTAAGAATTATATGAATGTTATGATCTTATCTCGTTTTTTTTTTATAGTTTTTATAATCATATCTCTTATTTATATATATTTCCTCTAGCAATATAAACATATATATATATATATATATATATATATATAACCTACGATTTTGGTGATGATTTTGGAGAGAAAATCTGGCCGTATTTACATTCAATGATTATAGTATATATTTTTACACATAATAAACACTATATTATTCAAAACTCTAGCACTAACCAATAAAAACATGTAATTATATATTTATTTTTTTAAAAAAAGATTGAATGTGAAACCTTTTTTTTTTAAAAAAAAATTAGAGCTCATCATAACTCTATTCAAAAGCATAGCAATCCAAATCTATTATACTACTATTTCTAATATAAGCGTGTGCTTGCCTGTACAAAAAATGTACAAAGTTATTATATTATCATAACAATTAAGAAAATTCCTACCTTTCTGTAGTTAAGATCTTTTGAAGAAAATAATTTCCACCTTTATGATCTTTTGAAGTTGGCATATAGTTGTTAATACAAATGCATCAAGAATAAAGATCTTTCTTCCATACAGATATAAATGAATTATATGCATATACCCATGTTGATATTTTTTCCTTTATTTGATGCTCATACTATTTTATACATCCAACAAATTCAATATAACTACTAATATATTCATAATTAAACGAGTCAAATACCACTGTTACCTAAAACAGGCTTCGTTTTTCTTTTGGGATTGCCTAATTTAGATTGAGTAATTTTTATATGTTAGACTTCGTCATTTTTGGTCTAGTGTGCCAAGGACCATTTGTATTGGGCTACACTGATTTTTAGAACTTCATGACTAATTCATAGAATTTCTAGATGCGGATCCTCCAACAGAATGTGTTAGATGTATGGTTAGTTTTGATGATGACAAATATAAATGCCAATTAAGTATTAAGAGCAAAAAATTTACATCATGCATTATTCCTTACTTTAACTAATTACCATATCTAATGTGAAACATTGTTTTTAGATTAGTTAAACAATGGAAGAAGATTTCAAGAGTTCAGTGAATAATGAAGATGAAGAATAATGTGTTCAAAAATGAATATATTAAATATGGGATGAAGAAGTCAAGTAAAGAAGAAAGCTATTAAGTTATCAAAAGGAACAAGAAGAATAAACAAGAACCTTCATCATATAAGTCAAAGGACTAAGAGGAAGATGAAGAAGAAATAAGATTGGAGAAAGAAGAACTTTCTAGTTTAATAGGAATATCAAGATTCAAGATCTTAAATGCGATATTGGAGAAATTTATGATTAAATAGAAGTTTGGAATAGCTCAATTCAAAGCAACTAGGAATAATGTGCAAACTTGAAGTCTTCGTGCAACCAAATTTGAGTTTAGTGGTTTTTTTTTGATGTAGAAGCTCAAGTTGTGAACTCAAGCTCCAAGCTAGCTTCATTTATAGCTCTAATCTTTTGACTATATCTCTCAAACTACAAATCCGTTTGAGTTGAAAATTATTTTATATGAAACTAGACTTCTAATGCAACAAATTAACATCAAGATCAGGCTCAAATCAATTCATAGGAAAGAGATACGAATTTTCAAATTTGGCATTGGATTTCATCATAACCATCTAGGCAAGGTTTAATATTTTTGACATATCTCTCAAACCATTACTCCAACTGAGATAATGTTTTTTGGATATGAAACAAGACTCATACATATTTCTAAAAAATCCAAGATCATTGAAAATGAAGATCATATGAGAGAATGAGGAATTTTTGAAAATGACACTATGGGTTGACGCATGTTCCAGAATAGTTTCTATTCATCACTTTATATCTTACAGAATACAAGGAGTTAATTGTTGCATTAGAAAGAGAATTCAAAGAGTTTTATGGGGATATGTCATTTGCTGAATTTAGAGGTAAAATGAAAAAGTTATCATTAATAAGATCATCTTGTTTCCCAACTGATTTCAAAAAAATAAAATAAAAATCTATTTGACCCCCACGTAGCGAGCTACTTGCTGTTATGGAGGATTGTCTTTAGTGAGTGACTCATTGAAGGCAAGGGCAATTTATTTTTAAAAAAAGTATTATTCCCTCATAACAGTGAGCTAAAGGAAAACTTCTGAAGATATGAGGAATTTTGGTTTTTTTTTTAAATTGTCTCCAGCTAATCTAGATGACTCAAGCAAGCTCTCATTTTTTTAACTGATAGCTCCAACTATAAGCTCGAGCTGTGAATCAATTTTTTTCTTCCTCAAGTTTAAACTCAAGTTTTCTCATCTAAAATCTTTTTTTACATCAAATTTATTTCTTTTAAGGTCCAATATAGCTCAAAGTATAAGGTCAATCTATCCTCATATCTGAGAAATCTTTGCATCTGGAAAAATTTCATTTTTCAATTTTATTTCAAAAGCTCAAGCTATCTTCCTAAAATCAATTTTCTTTTAATCTATCGATAGCTCAAGCTTTCTCTTTATATTGAATTCAAGCATTTAGGTACTATGTATTTACGCCGTGAGTTGTTGCGTTGGTGTTGTTAATTGAGATAGTCTTGTTGTGAATTAAGAGCCATATGTTGTTAAAATTCAGTGACATTTCGTAATTCTAGGGAAAAAGTATAAAAAGGCTTGATTTGAGATTTCTGCATTTCACTACTTTAATCCATCATTTCCATATTTTTCTGGTCTTTTTCTGGGATTTTCTCTTTATTTTTACCAATTATTTTTATTCCATACTTTATGCCGTACTCAACGTTTTATTCGACATTTTCGAAATGTTTACTCTTCACATTAATCCTATGATTTGGATTCCTTTCACATTACCATTATACAATTTTTTTTTTCTATCTAAACAATCAATTATTTTTATTTGTATGCTATTTAATTTTTTTATACAAATCATTTCAAATATTTTACTTTGTTGCTATATTTCAAAATAATGTTAAAGAACCCTCTCTTCATTCTCATCAAAACTCTCTAACATAGTCTTGGCCCCCTTGTTTTGATGATTATATAAAAAACTCTAGGGAAGTTTGGTTTGCAAGAAAATATCAATAAAATAAATAAATTTTGTTTTGAGTGTTTTAGAATAGAAGTTCTAATCTGGTATGAGTCGCCGCGGGGGAATAATTATAACGTTTCAAAAAGTATCAAAAATTGATTTTATATTTTTCAAAGTCATATTCTTGAGTTAAGGAATGCTCCAAATTATAAGGGCATATTGACTTTTTAAGAGATATTAAGGATATTAGTAATTATTAACATATAATCTCATCTTCCAAAAATACCTTTAATTTTCCTCATTTCCCCCTTATTTCCTCCATCAATCACCAACTTTATATATAATTTAAGAAAAAGTGATAAATATGGAAGACAAAGTGGATAGGGCCCTTATAATTAAGATAGAAGGGAGTATATAATATTGTTCTAACTCAATCGCGCACATCTCAAAGTAGCTTTAATTTTTTCCACACCCAGCGTCTTTTGAAGAAAAGAATTCGATTTCAAGTGTCCTAATAATTATTCAAACGTTAAGGCAGTGTTAAAAACACAACAAAATATTATGCTATTGAAGATATTTTCGCCGTTGGATTCTTTTTTTATTATTATTAAGAAAAAAGTAGGATTTTTTTTTTTACAAAAAAAGTGGGATTCGTAATTATGCGGATCATGTGTTTCCTCAATCAATTATTTTGAAAACACGAAGGAATAATAGGTCATATATATATATATATATATATATATATAAACGTCTAAGACTTTCTATATCACCACATATGTGACTTATAACAAATTTCTGAGTAACATTTAATTTATACAGGAAGTGAAATGCATTTCTTTTCAGTAATATAAACTCATGAATTTACGAAATAAAGAGAAAGTCTATCATTGTTGTATGTTATTTTAATTATTCATTTAACAATAATAACAACAAAATTATAATTATAATTATAATTTCGGTACCTTTGAAACATTGTCTCTCTCGTTTCTAATCTATTATCAATTTATTAATAAAATTTAAAAATATAAATTAGCGCAATACAATATTATCTCTTAGAATCCATTTTTAGTTTGTATTTTGTAAAGGATCAATGAAGGTGTGCTATTGCTCGAAAGAATATGATCTTTTCACTTATCAATTTAGCATTGCCAATTTACAATAATTATAAGAAGTCACGTTATTCATAGTTATAAATAAAATGATTTGTTTGCTATATGTAATCAACTGAACTGACATTAGTGAATATTTATTATTTATCTAATCCTCCATCTATTAATCCATCAAAAGGGAGAACATTAATTGATAATGTGTCAAACTATTCTATTATTGTATTCCCTCTAATCCTTATTATAAGTTACCAACTAACAATTCTCACAAATTAAAGAATGAAAGTTAAGTTAATAAATTGGTCCAAAATTAATAAATTTTTCTAACTTTACCGTTAAATTTAAATGAGTTAGTTAAAAGTGAGGGTATAATAGAAAAATAGTAATAAATGAGTTAGTTATTAGAAGTTGATGACTTATAATAAAAACAAAAAAAAATATTAATAGTTGGTGACTTATAATAAGAATAAGAGGGAGTGATACATTACAAATTAAAATAATTTTTGGAATAAAAGAGACCATGCTACGAATTTAGCCTTAATTGTGGGTACGAAACGTTGGGTATTAAAATGATTTAATGAGTCAGTTTTAATGCCTTCATCATTGAGGTTTGTAAACGGATTCATTAATCTACTTTAATTGCTTTCATCATTGCATATTTAGCCTTATGAAGTTTTAATTTTATAGCATGTAAAACTGGTTTCATTAAAAGGTTTTAAGGCTACCAATGTGTGGTTTTTCATGGTAATCAATAGCTTGCTCAACGTTCAAATATTTAAGCCTATATAATAAGGTGCATTAGTTACAGGGTCTAGATACAATGTTTTTGAGTTCACAAGCATTTCTCTTCCTCTTTTTGTACATCCCTTTACTTGCTGAGTTCTATTTTTCTTTTGTAGTTCTGCTCACCCTGTTTTGTAGGAAGGGTTTGTTTAATCTTGGGGAGTGATGTGACTTTATTTGTCAGTAGTTAGGGAATAACTCTTAAAGACAGTGTCCTCTACCATGAGTCGAATCAACTTTATTATTTGTTTGGGGTGCTGCTAATTTGATTTGCACAGAATTATGAAGAGCTATAAGATCCATCAACTTGTATGACAATCTTGGAATTATTGCCAACATTGTCAGTATTTAGTGAATTTGTCAAAAATATTGCAGATTTTGTCAAAATTATTATTATTTTAGCCCATCTCATTACTCAAATTGGTCACAACAAAAAAACTTTGTCAATCCTTGTACACATTTTGTCAATACTCATTGATTTTATTAAAATCATTATGAATTTTGCCAACACCACTTTACATTTTGTCAATATCATTACTTTAGTGGTCATAGCCCAAAACTTTTTGCTAACCCTTTTACACATATTGTCAATATTTATTGATTTTTCTAAACCATTACTATCATATTACTCAATTGGTCACAACCCAAAACTCTTTCATTTGTTAGTACTTTTACACATTTTGTTAGTCCTTATCAATTTTATTAAAACCACTAAGGATTTCCTCAACATCACTATTCATTTCATTAATTAATCATATTACTCAATTAATCACAATCTAAAACTGTCAATTTCTACCCAAGTTGCTAATTTTTACACTCAAGTTCTCAATATCATTATTATTTTAGTCATGTTTGCTACTCATTTAATCTTATCTATGCACCAATGTCATTCTTCGGTGTTATTGAACGTATATGGGAGTTAGATTACTATACATTGAAAATCCCTGTCTTCAAATGTAAATGGGTCAACAACAATAGTGGATCATGGATAGATGAGTTTGAGTTTGTTCAAGTGGACCTTTCTAAAATTTGGTATAAAGATTATCCTTTTATTTTAGCATCACAAGCAGAACATGTGTTTTTTGTGCCAAATCCTAGTTAAAAGAATTGATTCATTGTCCTCCCATCCAAAAAAAAATCATTAAGAGCAAGTTAATCATTATTTAAATATTGTTGGTGATGATCCTTCCTTTGACGTGGGTAAGAAGATATTGGTGTAGATGTAGATGAAGATGAATCCTTCTACATGAGATATGATAATGAAGAGAGCACTTGGATCAATTTGTTAGTAGGAGAGTTGGAAAACAAAATTTAAAGAGGAAGAGATGATGAGCGACTTTACTTATTTATTACCTTGCAGGTTACAACATGGATCCCAAAAAGGAAGATAATATTGAACACGATGGAAGTGATGAAGAGGAGCCAGAAAACTTGGAAGTCAGTAGACACAGATTTATACAGCGTGAAGCTCGGGGTAGGACTATTATGAAAAAGTTGATAAAATGAAGAAGTGAAGTGATTTGACATCATATTTGGTAGAATTAAAATGGAAATCCATATGGACATAACGATGGTGCCTAGCAATTTTATTAGTATTGTAGTCCTGACCAAAGTCCCCATTACAGTCACAGATTAGAGACACGTGAAAATACCAATTCATGATGAAATATGGCTGAAGTCCAGTTGAAACACTAATTACTATATCATTGCAATCATTTTGTTTTATAGTTTAACAATCTAACCTATTTTGTTTGGTATTTTGCTACAATCTTGTTTTTTTATCGATGGTGAGGAACAAAAGAATTATGTGAGGAGGAAAGACAAAAAACTCATGAGAAAGTTTCATTGTAATCTTGTGAGTATTTCCTAATAGATCATAATTGTAATATAATTCCTATGCCACCAGAAAATTATGAAGGAGTCATTAGTCAAGCACAATGGGACGAGTTTGTTAGGACACATACGACCACTGAATTTCAGGTTATATTAGACTTTACTGACTACTTGCCAATTATTTACAATTACTAATATGAATCCTTTGGATGTAAATAGGATACATATATGTGAAAGGACCATTATCACATGGGAACTTAGAACAACAAATGGTAAGAAGTAATTATTATTTCAGATGCTTCTACTTTGTCTAAACAATTTTTAACTTCATCTAACTTTGATCTATAGATACAACAATCCAACTCTGAGAGTACACGTGTGCCAAGGCATAACTTGTGGGTGGCCAGGGTGACAAACAAAAAAGGAGAGATAATTAGTGAAGAAGCTAGATAGGTGGCAGAATATTGTGTAAGTATTATATTATAATTGCAAGTAAGAATTACTTTTACTTAATTTTTCTATTTTATGTCCCCTAACATTCTTTTATTTCTTCTTTTCACAGCGGACAATGATTCAAGAGATGCTAGAGTTGTCTCAATATGTTGGTTGTGATTATTTGCTCAGCAAGGCGCTAGCATAACCTAAGTATAGCGGGCGTGTTCGAGGTACTGGTTTTGGAGTGACACATACAACATACTTCAAACAGCAAAAATACTACAGCAATAATGAGATAAGGCAACTGAGGGAGCAGATGGATTGGTTCCAGAATAATATGCAAGAACAACTTGAATAACAAAGCTATATCAATGAGATGTTGAGGAGTTAGATTGAAAATCTAGTATAGTCCAAGGATAGTTGCGGAGTCAGATTGAAAATCTAGTATAGTCCAAGAATTAGAAGAGATGCGAGAGCCCATGTATGAAGGATAGTTGTCATTCTTTTCCTAAAGTCCCTATCCTTTGGTAAATAATGTCCTATATATTTAACATTTTGTTACATTACAACTTTGTGGTTTTTAGGAACCTAATGTATTAACTCTATTTTCTGCAGGGGTGAATCTACATGCAAACTTTATGTGGAACAATCTAAGCACACAGTTGCTGTTGGGGTTGTGTTTATGACAATAATGAAACGTTACACAATTCCCCCTTACCCGATGATGCACTTAAAGTAAGGATTGATCTTTGCATCGATGAACATGCGTTCTTGCCTATCCTTTCTCTAGACGACAAAGTAATGGTTAGAAACATTGTCGGGGGATATATTGCATAGCCAACACATCTGATAGAGCAATGTCAAAAGGTACTTATGTTACAATTGCTTATACTTTGCCTATGTACTTCCATATAAAATTACATGATAAGATTTCATTATTTTTGTAGGCTTCTCTTTCTAAAGGGAAGAAAGTTTAGGAGCAAGAAAAAATTTCAAAGTGCTCCACGACTGCACTAAACGACCAAAGAGGCTAGGCCTCAACTAGTGGCCATAGAAGCCAAACTAGGATAATCTCTTATCATGACCAACTCCTCAATATTGCGCCTGTTATGGTCAAGGATGATTGTCATTGACATTACCTTTTGATAGTCACATCTACAATCTAGTTGGCCTTGAAGAATATGTCACAGAGGAGGTACTAAGTGATATACGTGGTCATAGATTGCTTTTTGCCTTGATTATTAATATATGGATTAAGTACTTTATCCTCACTATCTATCACTATTAATACATGTTTACCACTTGCTTTATTGGTTTTAATCAAATTTTATGTTTTCTACAAAGGCACCATATCATGAAGTCATGGGGGACAATGATAAGTCATGTTTCATATTTGTTAAGCTATTTGTCATTGACCAACATGGTGGCAAAGTAGATTTTTAAAACTACAGTCCAATACACTTAGTCAATATTCCACACAGAGAGTGACTAATGTTGATATGCAATTTTTAGTGCCATATAATGTAGGGTAAGTTATGCTCGTAGCATTTTAGTGTATTATTCTTATTCTTTCACTAGAATTTTAACATGTTGATCAAACATTTTCAAAATAACTTAGCCAACACTGGATATTGATCATAATCAAGCCAACAGATATAAAGGGCTCTGCATTTACTATTTATATCCGTTAAGAAATGATTTACCATAGGACCGTCCTAATATGAAGCTATTATTCAATAGGTAATGGCATTGTATGTGTAAATTTTTTTTGTCTGTCATTGAATGAATAACTAAAAATAATCAATTCATATTTTGTTTTGTAAGTGCATTGATTGCATATTGAGTATTGGTCAATCTCTCATATGCTAAATCTCTTGACCTTGTTAATAGCTATAGTTGGAAGAAGATTACGATATATATCATCATTTACTATAAGTTTATTATTATACGATATTTATTCACAAACTAAAATAGCTTCTTATTATATCATTGCAGTGTCCATTTCAACCTAACAATGTTGATTGTGGGTATTACGTAATGAAATTTTTGAAGGACATACTTAGCAATAACAAAACTTTTGTTCCTCAACAAGTGATTTTAGTTTCAATTGACATTGTGTTTTAAATTTAATTGATTAATAGATGTAAATTTTTAGTGATTTTGATTTGTTTGCATCCAATTTGATATTTGAGTTACATTTTATTAGATTTTTGTATCTATATATATTGTGTTTGTATCTCTATATAATAATGTCTTCCAAATTGGTCAAAAATTTTAGAACTTTTAGAGGTTTTGCTCGTTCATTTTCTAGTCTACTTGAAGAGGAAAAAAAAAAGACATGGCCCTCTCAAATTAAATTTGGATTTGGAGGAGCCCACTAAAAGAGAAAAAAAAATCAAAGTGCCAAAAAAAATACCAATCATCCTGTGGATGCATACACCCAAAAAAAAAGAAAAAAAGCCTCCTAGTATGCCTCTTGTGGCCCTCCTCCTAGAGTGCCACAATAGGTAGGCTCCATTCATCACAACCTTCCTATCGTGCTTAAGGAGTACCACATGAGTCTTTAGTGGCGTACACATATGTGGCGTTTGAAAATCACCACATATCTACCAAAAAAAGCGTCATAGGAATGAATTTTTGTAGTAGTGACTTGAGCTTGATTAAGAGATGAACTTGAATTTCAAACGAAGACTTTTGAAATAATATTAAGCAAACTTGAGTTCAAGAATAAGGTAAACTTGAGTTTGTAGATTCATTTTGTAAACTAACTCAGTGTAAAATAATGACAAGCTTGAGTTTAAAAAGACCAATACGCTTGTGTTTTATGATTTTTGGAAGACATGGCAAACTTGAATTTGGACACAAACTCAGGTTTGGAACCTAACTCACTGTACAAAATGGTATCCAAACTCGAGTTTGGATATTACCCAAACTCGAGTTTGGGTTTGCTTACAATGGCGAGTTACTCAACGTTGTAAGTGTCTTTCACACCTCAAACTCGAATTTGAGTCTTTGTTTCAACAGAGTTACTCAGTTTTGAAAACTTTGACATTCCCAAACTTTGGTTTGCCTTTTGTATAAACTCAAGTTTCCCTAATATACAAAATCAAGTTTCACCTTAAAAATCCTAGATGAAACTTTTTTGAAAACTTGAGTTTGTGAAAATAATTAAACTTCTTCTAAACTCTTTTCTCTTAAGGTTTTGTCAAGATGTAATTTTTACTTAGAAACTTTTTATAAGTCATACTTAGAATAAAGGTTTAGTTATCATCAAAATATGGGATCTAACATTCAAATAATATACAGAATAAAAGCAATGTAGAAGGAAATAGAAACAACACAAGGCAATTCAGATAAAAGAGCAACAAAAAATCCAAACTTGTAACACTGAAGAAACCCCAAATAGCATGAAAAAAATTAATTGATTCAAAAATACTAATAAGTTCCACAACCATATTGGAGGTGATAAACAATATCATCTATGATTTTCCTTCCCTCACCTTTCAAAAAGAAAAAAAAACAAAAAATATTAAATTTAATATCTTTCATTTTTGGAACATTTTTCTACATCTCATCCTCCTCTTTTGCTACTAAATTGAGGTCAGGCATTATGGTGGATAGAGAAGACAAAAGAGGAATGAGGGAAAGGAAAGAGAATGAGAACGGAGAGGGAGAAGGGATGAGAGTTTACCACTCTCACCAAGATCTAGCATTTGGTGTCAAATCTTCCTTGATAATCACTGAAGGTCACACAAGAGTTGAGAATCAAATAAAAAACATGAAAAATGATGAATAAGATAAGAAGATGAACTACTCATGCCTAACTCTGACATGAAAAATACCATCGTTAAATATTATATATCATTTATATATAATGTAATTTAAGAATTTGTAATCAATACTTACAATATATTCATCTGAGTAAAATATCAAAAATAGGTATATGATAACAAAATATTCACATCTATATGATACCAAAACATTGCCGCCTCAAATCCCCAAACTAATAATCATTGTCACATCCCACTTTTTAGGCCCTTTATCATACCTCCATGTGGCCTTGGGAACCACTAGATATGTCTATATGTTGGAAAAAGAGAGAAATTTTTTTTGCAACATACATCAATGATAAACAACTTTTCATTAATGTACAGAGGCATCTAGACTAGAATCCAGAATTTACATTACTTTTACTATTTATATACATGTCAGAAATTAGGAAGAATAAATATCTATGTCTAAACTTTTTCCATTCCTTTGCCTCCTGTAAAGCTTTTCACCTACATTATGGAGAGCATAAGATTTTTTGGAAAACCTTAGTAGCAGAATTATACCCAATAATAGTACAATGCAATGCATGTCATGCTATATGCAATGCTCGTACTACTCCTTTAGTGCCCTCTCTCTCGCACTTACTGGGTATAGGGAGCATGCACTTGACTTTACCTCTATCTCATAGCCAATGCATATAAATAGAGAGTCATACTCTCATACATATCATGTTTGTTCAACCAGAACTCAATAAACAAGCAATCAACACACAACAGACAAGCAAAGCAATACAATTTAAGGTTAGAGATTCTAGTTATCGTATACTCCTATGTGGTGTGTGGGTTTAGCTAGCTGTCTTTTAGAACTGCTGGACTACTGGTCTGTTGCTCTGTAATGCCTACACAAACCACAGTGTAAGACATTACTGTATGGCTCTATCGGTATACTACAACCCTTCTTTTCCTGTACCCCTAGGTCTTGGTTCCCTACTACGTGGATCGTTTCCTTCCCCTACTTGATCTGTATCCTTCCCCTACCTATACCCCACTGTAGTCCACCCTAGACCGTGGCAGTTGGGCAACATCTCCCCTTGGATGTGCCCATCGGATTACCTAGACTCGACAGTTGGGCAGCATCTCCCCCTTAGAAATCCTACCTTAGTTTGGGATAGTTGAACAATACCTCCCCCTTTGAAATGCTATGTTATTCATGAAAAATTGGACAACACTTCCCCTTAGGATGGGTTAAGATAGTTGGACAGAACCTCCCCTTAGGTTTACTATCTAGGTTGTCCCAATTGGATAGAACCTCCCCTTAGAACTACTCTAAAAACTGTTAGAAAATAAAGAAATTCAAAAGAGGGAGAGAACCATAACTTACTTAGATCGAAGACCGGGCCGGGACTACTCAAACTTGCTCCAGAAGAGGCTTAATTTAAGAGAGTGGGAAATTCTTCAAGAAGGAGAGGGGAGAACATTTTTGGGAAGAGGAAGAAGGGAGAGGGGTATTTATACTTGAAGTAGAGGGGTCAAAGTGTAAATATTTTTAGGTCTTTAGGTGTAATTTTCCCAAAACCCTTTTTACTTTTTTTGACAACTGTCCTTCTACACAATTCTTCATATTTTCCATGTACTCAAGCTGCCTTCCTCCCCAAGCATAGTTGGCCACATCTATGTGGGCCAAAAGGGCCCACTTGATCTAATTTCAATGATAATTTCCTCATAATCGACTTGAAAACCAGAAAGTTCCAGAAAATTTTAGAAACTTTTGTGCTTCTCCAAAAATTCTGAAAAATTCACCAAAATTGTCTAAATATACTAGGAGGCTACCATTAAAATTGTCTAAATTTTAGAAACTTTTCCTTAAAAACCCTTTTTATCAGCGATTTACCGTTTCTAAGGGCCTTTGCTCACATAACTAGTTTTCTTTTTAGATTTTTACTGCATCACAAATTTCCTAAAAAAGTATACTAATTTTCCTAAATCCCAGTCTAGAACATTGAGGTCCCTATATATATATGATAATAACCATTTTTAACTAAAAACTCGGTCCAGCCATAAATTATGAAAATATTCAAAAATTCATAAAAATTTCCTCATACCTCAAAACATCATTATGATTGTGTCATACTATTCTAGATGCCCTATACTATTTTCTAGGATTTTGAGAATTTTCAAGGCTTTTCGACTTGTCCCATTTCGACTTGAAACTTTGTGGAATTTTTCCTTTTTTGCACAGAGGTCCTTCCCCATATCTCATTTCAATTGATGTGACATCTCTTAGTCCTCTATAGACCAAGGCCCTCTATTCATCCTAAATCCCTTATCTAAGGTGTTCAAAATATCAGGATGTTACAATCATCATCATAAAAATCATCATGAACATCATTCAAGTTGAACTCTCTAGGTATTGAGACATTAGAAGGTAGAGATGTGGGAGGAAATGTGAAGGCACTGGGAGCTACATTGTCATCATTTAAATTTAAAGGGAGCCCTAACATCATAATCATCACCTACATATGAAATTAAAATATATATATATATATATATTAGTAGTAGTGTAAGAATAAGAACTAAAAACATAATTTTAAATAATAGAAGAGATAATTAGAATTTAAATTTGAAACCTCCAAAATCCCTTACCATTTGTTCAAGTTGAAGATTTGTCACTTCTACATCATTCAACTCAAGAGTTTCTTGTTCTTAGCCATGACAAGAAGACCAAATGATTCTAGATGCCTTCTTTGCAAGTTTTGACACATGAGGCAAAGATGCAATGTCTTTCAAAATAAGATTCAAATAGTGAGTTGCACAAGGTGACCAATAAATGGTTTATATCTATCTTTTATCAAACTACCACACACAACATAGTTAGCAACATTATCAATGACCACATAGACTATATGTTCAGGACCAATTCACTCAATAACTCTTTGAACATTGAGAATAATGTGTTTGAAAGAACAAGCGAATCACCCAAGAGGGGGGGTGAATTGAGTGTTGAAGAATTTTCTCCGAAAATTCAAGAACAGAAGAGGTTATACTAGTTTGGTCAAACTCTCGACCTACGTCCAGTTCTCAGTCACCACTGAGTTCAACTATTTCCCAAGATTAACAAGGGCTCTTGGTGCCTCAGTACAAACTCGATTGACTCTTAAGGATCACTCCCCCTTACAAAGCTCAATCCAAGTCCCCTACTCAAGGTTCCCA
>JBAGKO010174407.1:0-17485 GCA_037177275.1 Acacia concinna | reverse complement strand
ATATTCCATGGATGTTAGTCAAAGGTAAAGAAGGAAGAGAGGTTTGAGAAAATGTTGTACGGCAGAAGGGAAAAAATAGACATTCTGTACATGTTGTATGATTATTCAAAATGAAGCATCAAATTGACAATGACAATACATAATGTGTTGACAAAAGTAGATATGAACCAAAATTTGTTTTATCAAAGGGCGTTGTGTCATCATCAGTTGACTACTATTGTTTATTGTATATATATGTTTTAAAAAGTTAGCTATATTGGTATACATGACATGTCATCATGAGTCATGGCATGGAGAGTTGGCTATTTATGTCCAAAAATCACAAGAAATATCTATATTACTATCTTTATACAATGTCTATTTTCAAGGTGTTAATATTCAGACATGTGCAGATTTTTAATTAGTAACCAACTAACGGTCCATTATGTCGTCATATATGAATTTGTAATGGATCAGTTTGAATAAGATAGGCTAAAGCAAAAGCCAATCAGATTATGGATTAATAAGGTGATTAAGTCATGATATTGTCATGTGATCATTGAGAGTCAGACTATAGATTAATTACATTATCCATTCATTATAGTTGGTTATTTGCTTATAATTAGTCCAATTTATAGAATTATTTGATAAGTTAAGTAATTAACAATTTGGCACCTCATAGTGTAGTCTTTCCTTTTATAGCTGATCAGGGTGAAGGGTCCACGCTGGTGATCATGGCCAAAATGGAATCTTGGACAAATGCAGGATATCCATTCTCCTCTTAAATATTCATTTTTCAACCATGTTATACCGCTTACTTATTATTTGGAATTGTGGGTAGAAGATTCTTATTAGGGCAGTTTGTAATGGATTGTTGTCCTTAAATATTATTATGCATTCTCAAATATAGTGACAGTTAATAATATAAATAGTCCAACTTATAGAATCATTTGATTAATTAAGTAACAAACAATTTGATACCTCATAGTGTAGTTTGTTTTATAGTTGATTAGTGTCATGCATAGAGGCAAACTTAATTTTTAAGCACCCATCAATCTATAACATGAAATAATTATGAAAACGTCAATTGAAAACCTCATTGAAAGTTGCAAACTAAACTAAATTAAGAAGTACATAACACACGTTATCATAAAAAGCTAAGGCTAATAAACATGGAATGAAGACAGGAATGAAAGCCTAAGAAGCATTGATGAGGAACCTTCTAAAAACAAATGCAACTAATACCATGAAATCCTAAGCAACAACTGAGACTATTAAAACTAATAGGTAACATGAATTACACTATCCTACATGACTTATACATTAATACTCCAGGAATAACAATGGCTCATGCAGTAATAGATACTTGTTGCAACTACTTCTCTTGCTTGACAATCTTCAGCAATGGTTCTTGTATTGGTATGCTTGCTGGTGGCTTATTCTAGGAGGTTGGCTCAGTTGTGGAAGCATTTCTCTTTAAGTAGCTCCTTCTTTTCCCTTTTGCTGGTGGATGGCTTGAAGTTTTTCCAGTATGATACAACGAAATATCATCTGTGGGAGGACTTCCATCATTTGTTGAATCACATATATAGAGGTAATAATGCCACCAACATCAATTTCTTCCCTAAAGGTAGGCTAATCAGAAATTTAGAGATAAATATATGTAGGAAATTTAATTTATGAAGTTACATAAAAAACAAAACACTACAAGTAATGCCATACCTGACTATATTGATGAGTGGTGCTATCAACTATGAGGCATCCTAAAAAAGCATTACAAAATGTATTAAGGCCATGCCTTTATATTTAACACCAATTTGATCAATAATCTATCAACTAAGTCCAGAATCAATAGTCAAACATTTCTACCAAATAAATACTTGACAATGTCAGCTTCATAGATTAATGTAATGATTATAAGTTATATACCTGATTAATGGCACCATTGAATTCTTCTGCCAAGTTCTCACATGCAGTAAATTGTACAACACTGATACTGGAACCTGAATGCTTGTTATTGAATTCATTGAGTTTCAGCTTCAACATCATATTCTTCCCCACAACTAAGTCACACTCTGTTAGAAAATCATATTCACAATCAACCTATATAAGCATATGACATGTAAAACTTCATAAGTTTGTTGTGTTCCTCATTCTAGTAATAAGTGAAAGATACTAAGCTATAAACAAATTGTCATAATAACTCCTGCTTCAATATGCTCTTCAACTCTACAACATATTTGCCCAACAACTCCACACCAATCTTGTCCCAAAATAAAACAGAAGCAACTCCAGAATTTTCAGAAATTGTGTAGTGCACTTTGATCCTGACAGTCAATGCAAATGTCAACATGTGAATGATATTAAAGTTTATGAAAAGAAATCAAATGATAAGAAGATTATGTATACTTGGGCTCAATGGATTTAGGTTTCTTTTTGCATCTAGGACACATTTTTCCTTCAGTATCATCTCTGAGCTTTGAAGAGCATTTCCCACACCCATCATATACCCATCCATACTTGGTCTCCAATTTTTGTAAAGAACAATTAATCACAAAAGGCTAACCCTATTTGAAATAGCAAGTACATTTACACACACTATTTACAACAGTAAAGTAATACGCAATAGTTTTGTATACATACAATCTTTTGATTAGGAATTTCAGCAATGAGAATCTTGTTATTGTTGCTTAATATGCTAGAATATGACTGTTGGCTTAACTTATATGGCATAAGTTGACTTATATTAGGAGTTTGGAAGGAATCATTGTCCTTAGCACTAAAAAAGGCAAAGAATTTAGTGAAACAATTGAGTATAAAGTTTATTAACCAATATGTAAGAGATTGCATAACATATAACACCTTTCAATGAGATCTGTAACTTCTTGGATTGGTGGATTGAATAAAACTCTTGTAGCACTAAATGAGCTACATACTTGTGGCCTTCCTAAAAGTGTGAAAGCAGAAAGCTTAAGTTGTCTAACAACAATGAAAATATAACTACTAACAAACAAATTATAGCTATATATGATTCAGAATTTATTGAGTCATGGAGTGTCAAGCTTTACCTTCCTCTGAGAAAGCAATCCTCATAAGATTCAACACAACTACAACTGGTGTTTCCATATTTTCCAGCTGTGACATGTGAGCATTTGTTGAGCACTCATCAAATAAGACAACCTCAATGTCATTGTTTCTGAGTTCAAAATAGAAGAGGATGTGAATCAGTATAACTGTCTTTTCTAACAATTAGTGTACTATTCTATTACCAAAACAATAACTATAAGTAATTAATTAGGAAAAGCAGAAGGTCCTTACTCAAAATCAGTAATAACCATTCTTAGCTTGTTCTTGGTTTGGTTTTCCCTTTAGTATTCCTCTAAAGAACCAATTGATCTCACAAAGGCCACAACATCTACATAATGGGATTATTATTAGTAGTACTGATAATGTTTGTAAAAAACTGCATGAGTGAACATGGGTAGTAATGACAGAAAAGTACCAATCAAGTGTTCAACAAAGCTACTTTCTTGGCTCTTGAGGATTTCATATATATGATAAAAACTGTATGAGTGCATAGGAATGTTTGCATCTTGGTGCTTTACAAATGTCTCCTAAGTAAAGTTTATCTTGAATTTATTATTAGTCCCTCTATACTGGCTTGAATTTGCAGAAACCACAAAGTTGGCAATGAAGTAGGTGTTTTCCTCAAGTAAGACTTCTCTGAATCTCTCATGAAGATTCCTTGGGATAACACTGGCTTGGATTTTGTTACCTTGTGTATGAAGATAAATATGAAATATGCATAGGGACCATCAAGTTGCAATGATCGTTTGGACATAAGATAAAGAAATTAATGATACAGTAAGCAAAACTGGAAGTAGAAGTCCTTGCCTCATTGTCCACCAAAATCATAGTAATACAAAACAAATCAGATGGGGTGTTCTTCTGGTAAACATTTCATCTTCTAAAAACTCTAACAACAATACTCCATCTGTCAATCCCATCATGCAACTGTTTCAGCAATGAATGAGCCGTCATGAGTGTAACCACAATAAAGAGTTAGGATAACTAAATGAGATGAAACTAAAAACTAAGAAGGTGAAAGGCTGATGAACTCCGCAAACATAGCATCACCCTTTATAGACGTTTTGCTAAAGGAATTTTTGAAGAATTGGCACTTTTGTGTAAAATAATTACACAACTTTGAATTTCATAAGTTGATAGGTAATTCCCTCCAAAAATAATTCTCTATCCAATGTGTAAAACTTAGGCGCCAACTTCAAACTGAAACTTCAAATTTCAAGCTGGTCAGAGTCTTTAGGAAATTCCCAAACTTGGAAGAGCATAATAACATCATGGTCAAACTCATGTTATAAGATCACATATTATAATACTGTAAGAAATGATCAAAGACATAAGTAGGTATTTGAATATAAGGACAATATTCATTAATGCTTATATGTAATGGTGACATGCTATCTGTACTTACTGTTGAAAGATGATCAAAAAGAAAACCATAAATGAAACATATATGTCCAAAGACTATTACATGTGATGGTTCATATGTTTTGACAAAGGAACACACATCACATTACATAAAAGTATACATGTTATTCTGAATGGACAAGAAACCATGTTATGTTATGTCAACTTATATGAAAATAGAAACCTTTGTGACCATCAAATGTCATTTTCCCTTGTCAAACAAAAGTAAGCTAATGCTGCATGAGAGAGAACGACAAGGATATCATAATTTGCCCTGGTTTAATATTTGAAGAAATTTAGAAATGTTCCATGTATTCTGTACGAATGCATGTTTGCAAACCAAAAATATTAGAGGGTGTTATAGGAAACTACCAGTTTGCATTAATAACGTTGAATCATTAGATGAGTTAAGTTAAGAACAGTATAATCTTAATCTTGAACATTCATATGTACATGAGTAATGCTATTGAGCTGGAAAAGCTAAGAAGTGTTGATAGTAAAAATGATGTTGCCAGATTACAAAGTGGTTGGGAAATTTAAATTTTCATTACGTAGAAGAGGGAAGAATGATATGCTACAAGCATGGAAAATATTAAATGATTTTGAAGAATGGATAGAGGAAGACGACTAATCTGTGATAAAAAGAAAAAGAAATATATATATTTGCTCTCCATAATATCTGTCAAGTGGGATGGAAAAGTCATGGCTGGAAAAGTCATTATTCCCTTAAAAAATGAAACAGAAAGGTAGATGTCTACATCAAATGTTGCCACGCTGGTGATCATGGCCAACATGAAATATGTGACATATCATTGGAAGCAACCAATAGACAAGAGTTCAGGAAAAAGCAAAGATCAAGCATCTATAATAGAAGTTTTAAAAACAATGGTACTTGATAAGGATATGATAGATACTTTAAATCAAGGAATTGTGAGGGGAAAGTGTTTTGTGGCCAATGAACTGTAAGGGACACTTCTTAAAAATATCTATGATCCTTGCCATAATCCTGCAGGAAGAGATATGACAGATCATATGAGTGTCAAACATTCTAAATCATAAACAAAATGAGAGTGTGTATTAGGAATAAACGCAGAACATTAATACAATAATCAAGGTATCCCATGTCAGAGTCTCTATTATAACTTGTTATGGTATTGTTAACAGCATTTGGTTATACGAAGATATTGTTGCATTCGGACATGAAAGATATATGGCATCAGACTTGGGAATCATACTTACTTGTTTAAGGTATATTTCATGACTGGTATCCTAGCTAAAAAAAGGTATGACATGTCAAATTATGACAAGAGTATCAAAACATCTTATGACATACAACTAATACAGTTGTCTCTTACATATATGTTCAACAGACATCTACTTATACGAAGATATTGTTGCATTTGGACATGAAAGGGATATGACCATAGACTTATGAATCATACTTACTTGTTTAAGGTATATTTCATCACTGGTATGCTGACAAATAAAAAGGTATGACATGTCAGAATATGAGAAAGAATATTATATCTTAGGACATACAAATAATACAGCTGTCTCTTGCATATATGTGCAGCAAACACACATAGTAAAGAAGCTATACACGACATGTGAATAAAGTATCATAAAACCTACCTTTTTACAACCTCTCATTTTTGTTTATGAGAGAGACACAACACATATGCTAATCAACATCATTCAACAGGCACAAAAAGGGCATCAGACATGAAAAGATAAAAGCTAACTAAGTGTCATTTATAATATGGTCATTAACCAAAAAACATTATCAAAAACAGGAAAAGGAAACCTAATATTAAACAGAAACCTGTATAATAGAAGATATGACCATTCGTTACATATTAATTTGTTAACCAGTGGATATTACCCTTTGTACGATGAACGTTGCATAGAACATACTTATTATATAAGTAAGGTTCAACTAACTTGCATGTATATCTTGCAATACTTGAGTTGCAGAAACAAAATCAAAATGTCTGGTTCAAACACATTCTCAGAAGAAGAGTTGTACAGGACTCTACATTCATGGAGAGAAAATAGAGTACGCTCACTTCAAATCTCTTGTGAGCCTATGATGGTCTTCGCAAGATATAACTTCGATGAGTCATTATGGCAAGTTTATGGGGTTCGTAAGGGAAGAATCATGCCTAGTTGTTTGAGGTTTTATTCACCTAGATACTCATTATTTCATTGCTTGTATGGTATCATGAGAACATAAGGATTGGAGGACCCTCAATGGGAAATTTCTGACCCTCATAACTTCAGGTTCCACATTGAGTACCTCAATATCATCTCAAACTTCATACCATACATGAGAGTTAAGATGCAAAGAGGAGGGGACGAAGGTATCTTGATCCATAATTTTTTGAGTCATAGCTACATGAAGATCAAACATGTGCGTCCACATAATGTGAACTTCAATGGAGTTGGTCAATCTAAGCAAAGGCGAACAAATATGGACCATGATATCGTTAGCAGCATGCCTTTGCTGGATGCAAGTACTTTGGGAATGCAGCTGGGGTTCATTAGTGGGGTTGAGGATGAAGCAAACTAAGACAGCATGTGTCTGGGAAGTGATGAACCTACAGGAGGAAAAAGATACTAGATTGCCTTGTGATAGTGTTTACAACTTGTTAAAATGTAATGCGAATATTGAGACTGCTTATATTTCCCTTTTTTAGACAAACTAACATAGTGTTACCAGTGATAGTATGTGGCTTTAGTAATGTTCTGTTCTTGTCACCTTAGTTTCTTCAGTAGCATTGTGTTTTTACAATTATTCAGATGTTATGTTTAGACAATGAAGCAGAAGGTTCAAATATTTTGCTGTCTCAATTTTCTTTAATGGACGTCTACTCATTATTTATGAGTTCCAAATCCCTATGATTAATGCTTATGTGGAGATACTAGAAAGGGCCTTTTTATTGAAATTAGATTAAAAGATAGTGAGTCGGGAGGGGATGAACCGTGGCACTGGTATGCTAATTTTGAATCGCTGTAAACATTTCAAAATGGAAAATGTCATTTATCAACATGTGCATTTTCATTATTTACAATGAGTGGGATCTTTACCCATCATATAATATATTTCAATTTTAAGTGATAGTCGTTCAAACAAATGAAATATATGTCCAGTGGAATGCATATCTTTATATAATGGCATAAAACAAATAAAACTCATTAAATAACTTGCTTTGCAAAATGACATAAAACAAATATATTAATTTCATTCAGAAAAGTGAAACACCTATGATTAAAAAAAAGCAACCTCTGTCATCAGCAAAAAGAGAGCAAATGAGACAAATAAAACAAAAACAAAGTCAGGTTTTAAAAAAATACAGCAGAGATACCTTTTTCCATCCTCACTTTATCTAAATGAAAGGGACATGACAAAACTGCTTGTCTACATTCTCCAGGGGACAAAACACACAAACTATACAACTTGACTGGATTAAACCTATATTTGTCAACCAATGGACAGTAATTTTTTCTTGTTGAAACTTGTCTTGCAAGGACGATAAAAAATGTGTGCATTCCATAACTTCTATGAAAATGCGTTATACAGTAATTATATGCGATTATTCAATGTGTTTAATTTTCTTTCATGCTAAACTTCTATGGTCCTTCCAGCAATTTTAGTATCTATCTTTTGTAATGTGCCATGTTTACATTTTATTTAATCCATGGCAAATGTAAATCCCTATTCTTAGTATTGTCTTTGAGATAGTTTCACCTCTAGACATGTAATTTTAAAGGAACATGTCGAAAGTCTTGAATAAACATATTGCTCATATCGTTGTGTTTAAAATTTGTTATTAATTCCTTCTTTTCATTGGTATAAATGCCTGTCTGCTCATCAAAGTTTAAAGGAACATGTGGAAAGTCATGAAAGGCAAAAGAAAAAACATGTTGAAACTGAAATAAGGACATTAATTCAAGAAGAGCACATGACACAATATAGCAAAACTAAAAAACACAAGAGATTTATTCGTCCAAAAAAGACTCTGGATCACAAGGCCAGACAGAAAGATCCACAAAAAGTGTGTCCTGAAGTTCTCTTCGAGAAGTACACTAAAAAATAACTTGGACGAAGGGATTCAACATCCTGGAAAACCAAACCTCTAATAACATGTATATCATCATCACAGCAACGCAAAAGCAAGGTGAAGTGGATGCCTTCAACATTGCAGGGAAAAAACATAAGTACAAATATGGTTGCAGCATGTAGACCATAAGGTCGCAGTTTCAACAACAGACAGGAATAAAAAAAGAATAAGATATAGGAGGGGTGCACATTGGAGTCTTCATGATCAGCATAAAGTTGCATTCCAGACTTGATCTGCATACGGCGTGCAGGCCCTGCAAATGACAAAGGTGAAATGATACCAATATATAAGTCCAAGCAAAGTACATGAAAATGAACATAAAGGTGAAAGACAGAGGTGAGAAAGCAAAGCATGGTTAACCTATAAGGTTCATCTTCTCCAATCTAAAGAGCATAGTTGGCTTTCCACCATACAACATCGTGCAACGTCCATATAGAATCCATTCCAACTATCCAAATGTTCATGTGCCAAAAAGTGGTCATTCTTGATCGTATGATCATATTAGAAGAAGATGAAAGCAAAAGAACGAAGGGAGTCTACGTTTTCCAGAACCAGAGGAGGTGAGGGACTGAACATGAGATTGGAGAATAAACCCAGATGGTTTCTGAAATAGCATATAAATATACGGAAGAGGCGGGACGTTTGAAAAAACATGAACTAGTTTCAAAATAAATGCGTCGAAGCTGACATATGAGCTGAGCGCCAAAATAAATGGGTCCAAGCTTATCACGGAGCATGATGCTTTTTTTTTGGAAGGCAAGCCATTTTCCCCTGTGAAGAGTGATTTGTGAGAGTAGCCGCATGGATCCATATTGACAAGAATGGCTTGAGTGGAGGAGAATTAGTAGATATATTGATTAAACAAATTTTTAATAGAAAAATTATAGCTTCAATAAATTTTCAGGGGCTTTATGGTCTTCCAACAATATTCTAAAATCCGTAATTAGACCTCACAGCCTAATTAGGATTTTTTAAAAAGTATAGGCCTAAATTTAGAGTTTGCTATTTTAAAAAGATTTAATTAAGATTCTCCCTATTATCAATTCTCTTTTTTTAACTTGCTAAATATATTTTACTTTTTTTCCCTAAATTAGAAAAGAACTTTCAATTTGTATTTTGATAATAAAAGAATTTTTAAATATCAAGATCAATAAGAACAAGGGTAGATTATCATATTCTGTTGTTTTCCCAATGGCTTGCATATCAAAGAAAATTAATTCAGTATTATATTATTATTAATTAATTAATAATCATTTTTTATCTTATTACATATTAAATATTATATTTATTTATACTATAAAAGAACGAAAATAAAAAAAAGGTATAACAACTAAAGTAAATGAATTCAATATCTCATTATGAATTCAATATTTATTTATACTATTCAATAAAATGAACTCAATATCTCATTATGATGAGAAATTCTTATGTGAATCTGGTTTGCCACGTCATTTGTATTTTGACCAATTAAAGTATAATAACTCAACAAACATTAATCTTAGTTGGTTGTTTATGATTTTCATATTTTTATTTTTCTCAATGTAAATGAATCAATTAATTAAGATTTTACAAATAGTGAAAAGGTGAATCTTATGAAATCTTTTAATTTTATTAATATGTCAACTAATATTCAAGATGTGCCAAATCATCTACTAAGTTGTTATATTTTTTCTTACCAGCCCTCATTTAATTTTAACTATATTTATAAATAGTACGATGTGTAACCAAATTTTCTTTCATCCTATGGGTAATGGAGGTATTTTTATGTTAATAGATAATAATTACTTAAATATGCGAACATAATTAGCCAAATAACGCAATTTATTCTTGTCTGCAATCTTGTATAGCACTTTTATTGTAAGGCAATTTTGAGGTCTGATTTCTTGAATTAAGGTGAAGCTACAACATATGTAAAATGAAGATTTTTCATCATGAATGAATGATATGAAAATCTTAAAAACCTCTTTATTTGAAATTAAAAGTTAAAATATAAGAATGTTTATTGAATTGCATTTTCTTAATAAAATTTATTTTCTTTATCGATGAAATTTTATTTGTTAGTATCGAAATATGAATATAGCCCTTTTATGTCTTTATGCCTAAAATAAAAACTAATCTATCTTTTATGTCCGTTGATTAAAAAAGAAAATATCTTCTATTTCTGATTATTAAAGTGATTTATTGTGCTAAAATATTAATTTTAAAAAATTTAGTTAGGTTGTTTGAGTTGCACATTATAATAAATTTTGGTTATTATTATTGAAATATTAACACTCTTTATATGTTTGGGTGATAAAATATGAAATATAAATTATTTCTATTTAAAACTATTTAAAATTTGAAATTAAATTTTAAGAAAATTGTTTGAATTTCATTTTTATCTAATATAAAATCTGGTATATTATCTATCTATTTAAATCTAAATTTTAAATTCAAAAACAGTTAATATATCACCTTCTTTCTCTTCCTCACTTCCTGTTTTTTTTTTTTTGACTGTCTATTCCTCATTTCATATATAATACAATGAAACACAATATATGATATGATTAAGTAATGTAAATAGCTTTCTTCGGATTTTCTTAGGATTCTCGAAAAAAGTCAACGGGCCCATATAATTAAGACCGGAGGGAGTATTCGGTTGTATATAAGTATGTATTCAATTAGCTTTTTATACATTCCCTAAGTTGAAAATTTAGTATGAGATATATGAGAATGCAATGCAATCATAAAAAGCTACTTCCAAAATATATAATAAATAGAATTCACATATCCGTGCAGCACACAAGAGTTAACATGGTTAGTAGAAAAAAAATATCATCATACTTCTTTGGTCTTACATATAAGACATTTCCAACATTTTTCATACAGACCTAGAAAAACCTTAAATTCTATTAACTCTACCAATAATTTTTTAAGGGAAAATCCCAAAAAAAAACAAGGGAAATAGGAAAATTTCAATTTAGTACATTGAAATCGGAAAATCCCAAATCAATCTTTTTGTACTTTTTTTCGTAATTACGAAAATGCCACTGGATTTTTAATAACACGAGTATCTAAATTAACAACACCAGAAGCATTTAGGTACTACGTATTTACGCTATGAGTTGTTTGTACTGATATTGTTAATTGAGATACTCTTGTTGTAAATTATGATACTCGTATTGTTAAAAATCCAGTGGCATTTTCATAATTACGCAAACAAAAAGTATAAAAAGACTTATTTGGGATTTTCCAATTTTACTGTACTGAATTGGGATTTCCCTATTTCCCTTGTCTTTTTTTTCCCATTTTTTAATTTTACCCTTATTTAATATAAATAATATCAAATGACAATAAAGTCAACAAAATAATAAGTGAAGGGTAAAACTATACATTGACATCAAAATTTTAATGAGGTACTTTATAAATAGGACAAAAAAATCTTCTCTCTCTGCCCTATATATAGGACTAGAGGAGTATCATTTAAGTTAAATGTGCTACTTATAAAATATAAGTATGCTAACATAGATTAATTATAATATAAGTATACTATCTCAAATAATTAATTATATGTATTCCTCTCACACACTCTATCTCTTACTTCTTCTCTTTATGTATCTAAAAATCTATCCCCTCTCTCATGCTTGCGTTCCCTCCCTCAAACACATTGTATCTTTAATTTTTTATGCATACAAATATATACTATTATAAACATAATTATAATTTATATCAAATAGAAATCATACCGTCGTCTTCCCATTTTATCCCCACTATTCTCTCTCACTTAACACACTATCTCACACTCAACATATAGTATCTCTCAAACTCTCTTCATCATACAATAATTTGAGGAATTACCATATTTAGCCATAACAAATTACATCAATAAATATATTTATCACATAAATATCACATGTTTTTTCCAAAGAAAACAAAAGGCTTGAAAAAATTTTGAGAAAGACTTTCAGCGGTGACTTTGAACATGCTTTCAGTGGTGACGTACAAAAGTTGCCACTAAAAACCAAGACTTTCAGTGGCGACAATGGTGTTGCCGCTGAAGGTTTTGACCTTCAGTGGGGACAATATTTGTTGCCATTGAAGGTGAATCTTCTCTGTCCGCTCTATATATAAGACCAGAGGAGTATCATTTAAGTTAAATGTGCTACTTATAAAATATAAGTATGCTAACATAAATTAATTATAATATAAGTATACTATCTCAAATACTTAATATAATTCTTCTCACACACTCTATCTCTTACTTCTCTCTCTCTCTCTATCTCAAAAATTATCCCCTCTCCATGCTTGCATCCCCTCCTTCAAACATATTGTCTTTAATTATTTATGCCATACAAATATATACCATTATAAACATAATTATAATTTATATCAAATAGAAATCATACCACCACCCTCTTCCCATTTTATCCCCACCATTCTCTCTCACTTAACACACTATCTCTCACTAACATATAGTATCTCTCAAACTCTCTTCATCTTACAATAATTTGAGGAATTACCATATTTAGCCATAACAAATTACATCAGTAAATATATTTATCACATAAATATCACATGTTTTTTTCCAAAGAAAACAAAAGGCTTGAAAAAATTTTGAGAAAGGCTTTCAACGGCGACATACAAAAGTCACCGCTGAAAACCAAGACTTTTAGTGGCGACAACATATTGTCACCGCTGAAAGTTGTCACTGAAAGTTTGTTTTTTGTAGTGATTGCATTCTTATCACTTCATTTCCAGTTTCTTTATTAGAAATCAAACAATAAGTTCTTTTATTGCATTTCATTAGCATAGATAAAATGATTTTCAAAACCCAAATCATGTTTTTATTGCATTTTCAAGAGAGATGACTCCCAGGATAATTTTGTGGATTTTAACCTAAAGGAAAAAAGACAAAGGTTAAATCAAAGGGAGTTAGCTTGTATTGTAATTTGATTCTCAAATGCTTCAAATGGACAGGCGATGCAAGGTAACCTCTGTCCCTTCCTATCTCATTTTCAGGTTAAAAAAGCCTCTCTTCTTTTTCGCTGGGACAAATCCACTAGAAAAGAAGGATGAGCGTGTGTGTTGCTTTGCTTTAACTAAGGGTATGTTTGGCTCAATGGAAGGGAGGGGAAGGGGAAGTGATTTTAATGGAGGGGATGGAAAGAAAGAATTTGAAAAGAACTGTTTTATTTTGTTTGGATGGATAAAAAAGGAAGAGAGGAGGGGGATTTTAATATTACTTTGTTTGGTATAGAGGGAGAGGGGAGGGAAAATACTTCTATATGGACAACTTTACCCTATTTTATTCAATTTATGTTTTACTTTCTAAAATATTTAATAAAATATAATTATAAATGGCATTTATTACCTACAATTATAATTTTATAATTATTAAAATTAAATAATTAAATAAATATAACTATATTTCATACTTAATAGCTACTATATATACAATAATATATATATATATGTAATATCAATAATTATGATTCAATAAGTGGGCAAATTGAAAATGTGTATTAATTACGGGGATAAAATTAGAAAATAGGCATTAATTATTTTACAGGTGCTTCATATTATGAATCAAGTAATTATTCTAGAAATGCCCTATATTAACCGGAGGAGTATCATGGGGTATAAAGGAAATGCAAAGAGAATACATTTCATGTCCGTTCCTCCCACACATTGGACATGAAACATGCTAAATGCTCATCCAATCTTTAATCTATTTAAATTAATTTAAATAGATTAAGAATGTTATTTAAGTTAGTTAATGTGATATACTTTTTCAAAAACTCCTTACCCATCTTCTTTAATTCCCTCCTTCTCTCACTTTTTTGCTTAATTATTGTTGAGGAAATATCCATAAAATTAATTTTAAAAATGTAAAATAAATTTTACATTTAAGACTAATATCAACTCTCTAAGTAAGTTCTTAATTAAGAACACCATGGAGTAATGTTGATGCAATTCTTGAGCACTTAATCATGTGGAAGGCACTATAGTAGGCGCCCCTACCAATGCTGTGATCTTTGATTAAAGCATTAGATTATCTAAACTTTTTACCGAGATAATTTAGAATTACTCGAGAATGATGACAAATTTTTCTCCCTATGGAATTTGTTCTTTCTAACATATTTTTTGCTGGGTGATAAATAAGTTGCATGAAAAAGATGTTTCATTGGACTTCGGAAAAGTGAAAAGTGAAGGAGAGGGAAATAAAATAGCTTAAAAGGTCGTTAGGAGGATGCATGATTATCATCAGTTAGTGTAAAACTAACTTTCTTTGTTAATGGATATTTGGTGAGGATTTTTTATCATTAGCCTTAATATCTACAATAAAAAATAATTAAATATTGAGTATAGGCAAATCTAATATTATTTTCTTTTTTCGAGGGCCTTTTATTAATTCCTAAATAATCTAAATATTATACAAATATAATGCAAACAAGAGAAATTTGGTTTTAGGGATTTCAAAATAATAATTAAAAGAATAATGCAATTTAATTAAATGCTAAGCTATTGTTTTATTATTTTAATTTTCAAATTAAATGGAATAGAATGAAATATGAATACTTGAGGAATTAGTTCCATGGCTATCTTAGTTCACTAAATGATATGGGAATTAAAATTTATCAAGTTTTAATTAAAAACTTTAAGTAATCACAATGTGTCTAACACTCAAAATCAATAACTACTCCTATGATCATATTTATAGCTATTACTTATAAATATCATTAAAGAATCACTAAATATGTGAAATAGATCAAATTAATGCACATGCTTCTTCTTATATGAATGCACAATCATGACACTCAAATTAACCCAAATCAAATACAAAGGCTAATAAACACATAGTAAGTATAGTCTCATTGAATTAATAGGCAATATACAAATAAAATCCACCAATCACAATAATCCAAATCCAAATATAATATGAAATTTTAGCTCAATAATATAGAATTCAAATAACTTACAATAAAATCTTATAAGGACTTTTTGTGCGTTAGCCTTGGGGTCCACAATAAAAAATAAACCAAAGATTGCGTATAGGCAAACTTAAGATCGTTCTCTCTTCTCAATGAGCCTTTTATTGATTCCTAAGTAATCTAAATATCATACAAATGCAATAAAAATAAGAGAAAATTGATTTAGAGTTTTGTAAAATAATAATTAAAAGAAGAATGCAAATTAATTAAAATCCTAGACTATTGTTTTTGGTTTTTTTTTCAAATAAAATGGAATGGGATGTGAATGAAATAAATCTCTTGAGAAATTAGTTCAATAGCTATCCTAGTTCACTAATGATATGGGAGTCAAAATTCATCAAGTCTTAATCAAAAACCCCAAGTAATCAATCACATTGAATCCAACACTTCTAATTAATAAATACTCTTACAATCGCATCATAGCTATTACTTAGGAATATTATTAAATAACCACTTGATGTGTGAAATGTATCAGATTAATGTAATTGTTTCCTCTAATATGAATGCACAATCGCGATACTCAAATTAATCCACATCAACTACACAAATTAGTAATCACATAGCAAGTATAGTCTCAATGAATTAATAGGAAATACATAATTTAAAACATCCAATTACAATAATCCAAATCTAATCATAAAATAAATAGTCATAATTCAACATTATGGAGTCCAAATAACTCACAATAAAATCCTATTAAAACTACCTTTAGTCTAATTTAGGAATTACAATAATAATAGGAAATTTATAAAAGAACTAGGATCAAGAAAAACTCCCTGATAAACTCAAGAATTCAAGCCAAATTCCAATCCTCAAGAGATAAAAATCAGCCACTCATATTGATAGTGTTTATGGCCACGACAATAAATAGAGGAAGGAAGTTGAAGGTGGATGCTTCACGATGGTGGTGAACAATGGGCTGGCGATGAGTTACGGGAATGGAAAAGAAAGGGAATGGCGGTGATTTGCGATGAGAAATGAAGATGTGGGTGGTGAGAAAAAGATGGGCTGAAGGTGAAGGTGAAACTGGATGACAGAAGGAGGTGAGCTATAGCAAAAAATGGTGAAGGGAAGGTGTTTCACGGTGGCTCACGGTGGTCTGTGGTGGTGGAGTGAAGGTGAAATAGATGGTGACGGTGGTTTGCGGTGAAACTCCCTTCTCTCCGGCTCGTGATCTCTGGGTCACCAAGAATCAGTCACGGTGAAGCTCAATTTCTCCTCGCAGCACGCCCCCCTTAACCACAACCCACAACTCTCAATCGCAGCACCCTCCTCTCGGCTTGCGGCACTCCCTTTTCTGTAACTGCTTCTTCCTTTCTTTATTAAACCTACAGCTCCTTTTTCTCCATGATTCCCTCAACTCCCATTGATTTGTGGCACACCCTCAGCTCCAGATCCCCCTTTTTTTCGGCCTACAAAATCGATTTAATAAAGAAGATGATGAATAATAGCTCGGGGTCTCTGTTTGTAATTTCCAGAAATTATGGGTCCTGTACTGTAATTTTCTCCAGCCCTTTTCTTCAATGTTTTGCAATTCTCCTGAATTTTGGGTACTTTTCTATAATTTTTTTCCAAACTGATCTGAAAGGGAAAATTACCCAAAATGTAACACCTTAAATTCTAAAAATAAACCAATTAAGATCAATAATAAAATATATGACATTTTAACCCTTTTAATCTTAATTTCATGCAAACAACTTTAATCAAAATTAATCATAATTAATACAATTTAAGTCCAAAAACAGTGCTTAAATATCCAAAAATACCATGAAATATATTATTAAAATATGGTGTTATCACATATACTCTCTAGTTGTTTTAGTCACGACCTGCCTTTTCCTAAGTCGCGACCTGAATCTCATCAGTTTGCTTGTACTCTCTAGTAAGTTTAGTCGCAACATGAACTTGATGAAGTCGCGACCTAGG
>JBAGKO010174395.1:0-17489 GCA_037177275.1 Acacia concinna | reverse complement strand
TGCTGTTGTAATAATTGAATTTACCTTACTACTTGTTGTTGGATATTTGATCCATTTGAGCACTGCATTGATTGAGTTGAAAAAAAAAAGGACCTTGCCGCATTGTTTTATTGAGCAGCGGGCATTTACTTAGTTCGTGAATATTCATCACAATCATATGAAATTTTGACTTGCTGGAAACATTGTGTTGACATGCTGAAATTTGCATTTTCAAGTTGCCTTGGTGCTTAAGCTTGTAAAATTGGAAGGGAACCATTTACTATTGCTTGTTTTATCTTGGCCCTCATTTTGCTATATTTTCGGGGCACATTGAGTAGCATTCTCACACTTGGTTGCAATATGATTTTGCTCACATTTGTCAATAGCTATTTGACTAATCTTGCCTATCACTTGCTGAATTGAATAATGTTGTCAAGACTTGTGCATTGTGATGTTATTGTGACTAAACTTAGTGCTAATGGTTCATGAATATGTCACCTTTCACTTGATAAATCTTGTTGCACCATTGACTCTTGAAATTGTTTGAAATCTGCCCTAAAGCCAGTAATCACTGAAATTTTTCAAAAATTACAGAATTGTACCTACTTTGAAAAACTCATAACTAATTCAATTCTTGGAAATTTGAGCTGGTTCTTCTTTTGTTGGGAAGCTAACAGGATAGGCTGCTATAAGAAGCCATTTTTGTAGGATATCTTGGTGATTTACTAGCCCTAGAGTCTATTCTTTGCCTCTAGCTGTGTGGCTAGTATATCATTCACTCTCTCTTAAGTTACTAGACTTGTTAAATGCTAGTGATCTAGGTGTATGCTAGTAGTGGATATTAGGATTGATACTTGTACAGGATCTTATGCGCATATGCTTTCCTGATTCCCTTGTGTGGGATAATTTATTTGTTGCATGTAGTTGTGGATATCTAGTCCATGGCATTGCATCCTACCACTTCATCATAAAGTCACTAGCTGCCTCTTAGATTGCACTATAGCATCTTTAGTCCTTTGAGCTAGTACAGGTCCCCTTGGATAGACTGGGTGAGTCTTTGCCTTGTAAATTGTGAGTCTTCATTGCAAGATTGCACTAACTTGTGCTGAATTTCTCAACTTGCATTGGTATCTTGGCTGACTGTTTGCAGACTTTTGTATCACATTTATGGCCTTGATTCTACTCTTTGTGGACACAAATACACACAATTGGAGCATATTCTTGTTATTGTTTTCCTTGTTTGACTTCTTTTCACTTTATATGCTGAATACACTCTTTTTCTGATTTATTGAGTGTCTTGTATTGTTATACTTGTTGTCCATTGCTTGATATATCTTTGTTTCATGGCTTGGAATAATCCCTATGCTATTTTGTCCCATAGTGTTCATTCGAGTCCATTCATGCCTTGTCATTCATATGTTGAGCCTTGTTCGCCACATATTCCTCCTCCTAGATTGCCACATTGGATACTTAGTCCACCTAGGGATCTCTATTATGTGTACTGTTCATCTAGGTGCCATGAAATTCAAGATTGTTATCATAGAATGGACCATGAGAGGTTAGGTTTGGTTAGACCCTGCCAAGAGACTTTTCTATATGCTAGTGAGACTTCTTTTCCACCATGTATGCCTAGTGTAGAGACTTCCACTAGTGGAGAGATTGGGGCATTAATATAAGAAGTACATAAGCTACTAGAAGATGTCAATATGTGTATCATGACTCAATCTGTTTATACAATGAAATGTTGGACAAGTTAGAAAAGAGAATGGAACAAGTTGAGGAAGAACATGACAAATTAGTCCAAGAGTCTATGAGGATACACAAACACTCCATGAGTTTGAACCTACTTCTAATGCTCATACTTTTCATGACCAATCTATGTCCTTTAATTTTGATTCAGGTGCTTATTTGCATACTCCATTACCTTGTACATGTCCTAATTTTGTTGTGTGTGCCAAATGCTTGAATATGAGAGTAGCAAATCTGTTGAACTATGGGATAAATTTTCTAGGGAGAAGTTGAAGAGATTCAGAGACTTAAGAATGATTTTTCTTATAATATTCACATCTCAAAGGTTACATATATATATAGAAACCAGAATCGAGTAATTATTTCATCTGATCTAATTATACATGATTAGGAAAAAATATAAATAGGAAATAAATCAATCCCTGAAATTTTGGGATTCTACAACAGAAATCGACTTTCCTAACTTCCCTAATTTCCTATAATTTTGGATCTAGAATCAATCCCTAAAATCTTAGGATTCTACACTCCCCTCAAGTTGAACTATAGATATTAATCATGTTCAACTAGCCAATAAGATATTCAAACTTGTCCCTAGACAATCCTTTTTTGAGGATATCTGCAATTTGTTCTCTAACAGGTATATACTTCAGGTTAACTACACTCGCATCAATCTTCTCTCTTATGAAATGTCTATCTATCTCAATATGCTTGGTCCTATCATGCTGAACTGGATTATAAGCAATGTTGATTGCAGCTATGTTATCACAATAGACCTTGATTGGCAGATTTATGCACTTTTTCAAATCTTCAAGGACTCGCTTTAGCCATATGCCCTCAGAGATTCCAAGTGCTACAGCTCTGTATTTAGCCTTAGCGCTGCTCCTTACAACTACACTTTGCTTTTTGCTTCTCCATGTCACTAGGTTACCTCGCACATACGTACAGTAGCTAGATGTGGATTTCTAGTCATTTTGATCACCTGCCCAATCAACATCAGTAAATATTTCTACATTCTGTTTGTCAGTTTTCTTGAATAGTAAACCGTGTCCTGAAGATCTCTTTAAATACCAAAGGATCATGTATACTTCATTTAGATGTTTCTGTTTAGGATTATGGGAGTGTTGGCTAACCACACTTAGTACAAATGCAATGTTTGGTATAGTATGAGAGAGATATATTAGCTTGCCTACCATTCGTTGATAGTTTCCCAAGTCTATAGCCTTGCTAAGGTCTATACCTTCATCTATTTTATCAACCCGTATAGGTGTGTCACTGGGTTTGCAACCTGCCATCCCTGTTTCTTTCAGGAGATCTAGTATATACTTTCTTTGGGAAACATATATTCCTCCCTTTGACCTAGCAACTTCCATTCCTAGGAACTACTCCATTTCTCCAAGGTCTTTGATTTGAAATTCTCAAGCACGAGCTGCCTTAATTTGTTTGATTTCTACATCAACATCTCATGTAATAATTATATCATCAACGCATACCGCTAGAACGACCATCTTACCTTTATGATGTTTAACAAACAAGGTATGATCACTTTGCCCTTGAGAATACTCGTGTCTCTTTAAAACCTTAGTGAATCTATCAAACCAAGCACGTGGAGATTGCTTTAATCCATATAATGACTTGTTTAGCTTTCTTTCCTGGGAACCCTAGAGGTAATTTCATGTATACATCTTCCTTGAGTTCTCTATTAAGGAAGGCATTCTTTACATCTAGTTGGTGTAGATTTCCAATCTAGATTGACTGCCATAGATAGAAGAACTCTGATGGTATTTAGCTTGGCTACAGGTGTAAATGTCTCAGTATAATATTCCCCATATACTTGGGTGAAACCTTTTGCAACTAATCAAGCTTTGTATTTCTCAAGACTTCTATCTACTTTATACTTAGGGGTAAATACCCATTTGCACCCAACAGGCTTCTTACCTCAAGGTAGATCTACCACATCCTAAGTTCTATTACATTTGAGAGCCTCCATCTCTTCTAAAATAGCTTGCTGCCATTCAAGTATAGCCATGGCCTAATGGTGTCTGGTACCCTGATGTTATCAAGATGAGAGACACATGCCTTGTATTTAGAAAAGAGAGCCTCATAGAAAACAAACCTCTTGATAGGATGTTGAGTACATGATCTTTGCTTTTTTCTTACTGCAATGGGAAGATCAAGATCAGAATTCTCTATTACCACTATTTTGTCATGACCTACTTTTGGTTCTGACTCTTGGTGAGTGATAAGATCTTGTGGCTCTTTACCTCTCTTGTGTTGTCTTATGTAGGTATTACCCCATTTCTTTGTGTCTCCCTCTAGAACAGGCTCATTAGGCTTTGGGCTAGGTGTATTGGGAGTAGGCTTTGGGCTAGGTGTATCACGAGTATCAAGGATAGAAGTAGGCTCTTGACTAGGTGTATAGGCTGTAAGGACTATGTCATCTTCTGGTGTCTGCAATTCATCCTCTTTCTCCCCCTAAATTGTAGACAGGGAGTAATAAGGAATATTTTCATGGAAGGTAACATCACATGTAACAAAGAGATGTTTGGAGACCGGGTCATAACATTTGTAGCCTTTTTATGAGTTAGAATTAATATCTTAGGAAGATACAACAAAGAGCCTTGGGGTCAAGTTTATTAGTGTGGTGAAGATGAACATAGGATGTGCAACCAAACACTCTGAGGGGCAGGGGTGTTTTCTAGGTATGGAAGGTTTGGTATACATATGTTTTATCTTTCAACAGATAGACCCAACTAACACGTGAATGAAAGTAATGAACCATTTGGATTTGGATTTGTTTGGTGTTCGTGACGGTCCCCATAAATCACTATGAATTGTGGAAAAAGGTTTGGATGCCTGGTATGGAATTTTTGGAAACGAGGTTCGATTATGTTTAGCCCTTTCACACGAATCACAATGAAAAGAAGATGCATCTTTATTAGAAATGAGAGAAGGAAACATCTGAGACATATAATTGAAATTTGGATGACCTAAATGTTTGTGCCATAACTCCAAGTCACTAGTCCTAGGGAGAGACACTTTATTACACAACTTAGCATTACATCCATCATGGTAATAGAGACCATCAAGTTCCTGGGCACTCCCAATCGTCATCCTCGTCAGCAGATCCTGAAAAAGACAGTAAGTAGCAGAGAAGTTAGCATGACATCATTCATCATTTGCTAGCTGATTGATTGATAAGAGTTTACACTTCAATTTTGGAACATGTAATACAAAGTGAAGGGTAAGCTTAGTAGAAATTTTAATAGAACTAATTCCAGTCACAATAGATTCATAGTCATTAGCTATTCACACAGTCACTCTCTTGGTGATAGGAGTATAAGATGAGAAGAGAGTCTTATTGTCAATCATGTGATATGAGGCACCTGAGTTCACAATCCAACAATTGCCAGTACATAATCCTTTTATTATAGCCAACACTTGAAAGAAATTACCTCTTCTTACTATCGTGGCAGTAAGTTGTTTGGTGTTCTGTATTGCTACTAGCATTTCATAGATCTTGCTTAGTTGATCACTTTGAGAAGTGGATTCTTCTTTGACAGTTTCAGCAACATATCCTCTACTGCGCCCCTTCTTTGGCTTCTAATCTGCAGGTTTACCATGAAGAACCTAACAACTATCTCTTGAATGCCCTTGTTTCTTACAATGATCACAATATGGTCGGCCTTTAGGATTGGTTGATTCCATTGAGCGAATGGCAAGAGCTGAGGCCTCAAGAGTTGTATGAGGTGCAACAGAATTGTTTTGAAGCATTGACTTGCACCTATCTTCCTTGTTGAGCAACAAGAAATAAGTCTCACATACATAAGGCAAATGTTCTTGACTAAGAATCAGAGCCCGAACATCATCATAAATCATATTGAGGCAACAAGTAACTCATATACTCTTTCTTCTGCTCTATCCTTGCGATCTTTACTGGCATCCTCTTTGCAATGATGGACTTTATTCTTTAGAGCATCTAGTTCTTGCCACAAGGCTGATTTTTCAAGATAATAGTCATCAAGAGACATGTGGTTTTGTTTTAGACCCCACAATTTCTTCTTAACATCAAATATACAGGATCTATTCCTTACAGTGCTATATGTTTCCTTGAGAGCCTCCCAAACATCCTTAGCTAAAGGAAGATACATAAAACTCTTCTTGATTGATGTGGACATTGCATTAACCATCCATGAAGATACCAAAGCATTCTCATATTTCCACTTTCTGTATGCCTTGGTTTTAGATTTTTTAGATATTTTAGCATCACCAATGATATACTCAAGTTTGTCTCTTCCATCAAGAGCAAGGATCATAGATTGAGACCATTCCCTATAGTTGTCGCTGGTAAGTTTTTCAGGGACTAGAACAACAGTTGAGAGGTCATTGGAGCGTGAAACAGAGGAGGAAGCTTCTAACATACTAGCTGATTGATTACACAAAAATTGGAGGAACTATACTACAACCTTTAAATAGAAAACCTAATTAGAAAAACATGAGAGATCGCGAGAGAGAGGTTGGACCTGATAGAGAACCTGAAACACTGAGATGGATATGAGAATCTGAGTTAGATGAGAGCTCAAAATGTTGAAAAATAGAGGGCGACAGTGCTGAGACTTAAGAAGAACAGATCGACAGTGAATACGAAGGTGATCATAGACAATGGCGATCATGGATTGAAGTCAGACACTGAGAAACACAGATCGACAATGTTGAATGTGCAGCGAAGGGGTCTACTGATGTTGCAAAAAAAAAACTTCTAATTTTCTTCAGATCTCTGCTACCATGAAGAGATTTAGAGATTTGATAATAATTTGTCTTATTAAATTCACATCTCAAAGGTTACATATATATACAAAAAAAAATCAAGTAATTATTTCATTCGATCTGATTATACAAGATTAGGAAAGAATATAAATAGGAAATAAATTAGAAATTAACTTTCCCAACTTCCCTAATTTCCTATAATTTGGATCTAGAATCAATCCCTGAAATCTTGGGATTCTACAGTTTTTAATTTTTTGGGTAAATGGTAAGAGATATAAGTTGTAGGGAGTTCCACGTAAAGATTCAGGGGCTCAATTGAATTTTATGACCACAGATGACTCTAAAAGTATTATAAATGGGTTTCACACAATACCCTTAGAGGGATTTATGGATGAATTTGATGGCGTTTTCGTAGAACCAACAACCTTGCCTCTATTTTGGGCTCACTACCATGCAACTCCACTCATTCCAGGTTTTGCACCACTAAACCAGAGGCCATACCAATTCCCTTATTTCCAGAAAAATGAGATTGAGCGACAGATAGAGGACCTACTTCAAAAAGGGTCCTTCTAGCCTAGCTCAAGTCCGTTTGCCAACCTAGTTTTGCTAGTTAAGAAACAAGATGACTCATGGCATATGTGTGTAGACTATTGAGCACTAAATAAAATTATTGTCCTTGAGAAGTACCCCATTCCTAATATGGATGAACTTCTAGATAAGGTACATTGTGCAGCGTACTTCTCAAAGATTGATCTTTGTTCTGGCTACCATCAAATCAGAGTTCTCACTACTGACATCCCCAAAACTACTTTTAGAATTCATAATGGTAATTGAGTATGTGGTTATGCCTTTCGGTCTTACTAATGCTCAAGCAACATTCAAGCAGCAATGAATGATCCTTTTAGGCCATATTTGTGGAGGTTTGTACTAATGTTCTTTGATGACATCCTAGTTTATAGTGAAACTCCTAAACAACATGAAGACCTTCTCCAAATTATCCTTTAGCTCTTGCAACAGAATTCCTACTATGCAAACACTAAAAAATGTGCATTGGGACAGAAGCAGGTTTCCTTCTTAGGCCATCAGATTTCAGCTCAAGGTGTAGAAACCTATTGTGAAAAGATAGAGGCAGTAAGAGAATGGCTAGCCCATACTAACGTCACTAAACGGAGAGGATTCTTAGGCCTCAAAGGATATTATCAGCATTTTGTAAAGAATTATGGTATGCTTGCCCGTCCTCTAACAGATCTCACTAAGAAAAATGCTTTTCTTTGGTCACCTTTAGCCTAAAAAGCTTTTGAACAACTTAAAATTGCATTGATGACTAAACCTGTATTAAATTTACCATACTTTACTGCTAAATTTGTCATGGAATGTGATGCCTCTATGCAGGGTATTGGTGTTATTCTCTTGCAACAGGATCATCCTATAGCTTTCTCTAGTAAGGGACTATCATTTTCTAACAGATATCAATTAGCATATGATCGAGAACTCTTGGCCTTGGTTTTAGCCTTACAACATTGGCGGCATTAGTTTTTGGGTCAACATTTCATTGTTAAGATTGATCATCATAGCCTCAAACACCTTTTAGACCAACGAGCCCTTACAAACACTCAGCAATGCCTTATTCTCAAACTTCTTCCCTTTGATTTTACCATTGTGTGTAAGGCAGGTAAGGAGAACATTGGAGCTGATGCACTTTCTCGACGTCCAAACTCCATTGACTTTCTCTACTCAATGGTACCAATACCACTAGACTTCATGGATAGGGTAGATTTGAACTCTAAGCAGGGGTACTCTCTGGTCAAACAGAAGCTTTATTACCAAGGATGACTAGTAATTCCACGTAGCTCACCTATTAGAGCCAAACTTCTAGAAGAGGATCACTTAACCCCTTCTGGTGGTCATGGTAGTTTCTTGAAGACTTTGAAGCACCTCACATGTACTTTCTTTTGGACACAAATAAAATCATATATGAAAACTTTCATTCAACAATGTTATGATTGCCAAAAGAGTAAATATGAAACTAATTCCTTGCTGGATTGTTGCAACCTATTCCTGCCCCTGAAAAAATTTGGGAAGATATTTCTATTGACTTCATTGTGGGACTTTCAAAAATTGGTACTTATGACACTATCTTGGTGGTAGTGGATAGGCTGAGCAAGTTTCGTCATTTCATTCCATTATTCCATCCTTACATGGTAAAATTAGTAGCTACCCACTTCTGTGAAGAGATTGTTCTCTTACACGGTATGCCTTGATCTATAATTTTAGATAGGGATCCTCTGTTTTTGAGTGCATTTTGGTAGGAATCGTTCAAGCTGAGGCAAACACGTTTGCGGATGAGCACTTCTTACCATCCCCAAATAGACGGTCAAACTAAGGTCATCAATCATTTGCTTGAAGCATATTTACGTTGTTTTGCACACGAACAACCACGTCCTTTGATCAAGTATTTATGCTAGGTGGAATATTCATTCAACACCAGTTTCCATACCTCCTCTAATACCACTCCTTTCAAGGTAGTTTATGGGTGAGGTCTACCTCCTCTGCATCCTTTCACTCATGGTGAGACATTAATTGCAGAACTTGCAGAGCAATTGGAGACAAGAGATAGTATGTTGAAGCTACTCAAAGACAATTTAAAAAAGGTGCAAGATAGAATGAAGTCATATGTTGACCAACACCCGAGAGAACTCATGTAGTTTTCCTACGGATTCACCCTTTTTGCCAACACTCCCTTTCTCATAGAAAATATACTAAGCTATCACCATGGTTCTTTGGACCCTACAAAATAACAAGAAAAGTAGGTGTTGTTGCCTACAAATTAGAGTTGCCACCTGACTCAAAACTTCATCCGGTATTCCATGTGCCCCTCTTACGTCCAACACATGGTGTTACACCATCGAACCCTCCTGCAGCATTACCGGTCTCTGCTGACTTTGAGCTTCTCTTGGAACTAGAAAAGGTCCTTTCCCATTGATCTGACACAATATTTATATGGTTTTTTAGGGTATTTTACATCTTAATTGCACACATTTACCCTCAAATTGAATGGCATTTGTACTTTATGGATGAATTGTTTATACTTTGCATTTTGATGGATTATGGACAAAAATGGTGTTATTTTTATATGATTTATTTAATCCTTCACTTGCCTTGGCAAAGGTATCTTGTTTTATGTTTTCAAGCAAGCAAAGGAGGAACCAGAGCCAAATTGGATCCCAAGATGGAGACACTGGAGCTTGAAGGCCCAAACTCACGAAGAGTACTGAATTGCCCACTGAAGTCGCGACTTGTGACTGTTATGTCGCGACCTATGAAGAATAAATGAAGCTGTGCGTTTTGGACCAAAGTCAAGCCCAGAAGGAAATTTCCTGAGTCGAAGTCGCGACCTGGAGACCTGATTAGTCGCGACCTGACGCCGTAATCAGAAAAAGATAAGATTTGATTAGGGTTTGCAATTAACTATAAATGGGGATGATTACTGCACAATTAGGCACGGCAATTACTTCTGAGATTTTAGAGTAAGCAGCCTGAAACCCTAGCTTTCCATATTCTCTCAATTCCCAAACCTTAGACCATAACCCTAGCCTCCATCCACCAAAATTCCACCATTCCAACCCTAATCCTCACCAAACCCTACCTGCATCTCATGGAGTCGAAGATGGAACGCGATAACGGGATGTTCGAAGCTATGAGAGGCTAAACCCCTTAGCCTCTCGGTGATGGATTGAAGTTGGAGCTTACGTAATTACCAGGGGAGTTCATGAATTTTAATTTAGTCCTTTCAATTTCTCTTCATCTTCTATGAATTATCCTAGATCTAGGTAGATTTGTTAGGATGATTTGAATTTTATGGTTATGATTATAATATGCAAGGATATGAATGTTTGCTAAGATTGATGTATGAATTCTTATTTATAATTTTATCCAAGTTTTCAAGACTTAATTATGTGTGTTTGGATGTTTGCACGATCGTATGAATTTTCCTCTCACGCGTAATTCTTGGGTTGTCGATTGACAATTTGAGAATATGATCATGCATCATTCTAAGATAACCTAAAAGGCGTTTTAATTGAGAATTAATTAACCTAAGATCTTAGGTGAGTTTTTAATTAATTAAACCGTTGACCTAAGCGATTGCTTAGGGTTTTCTAAAAGAAACTTAGAGAACTAAATTGAACCCCATTATCTTTAGAGAGCAATGAAAACTAACTATCCATTATCGAGAGACTAGCGTGATCATTAGAATTTAAGTAAGTAATTTATTTTCCAAAACCATAAAAATCCAAAAAGAATTAGTTTAGTTTAGTTTAATTATTTGCACCACAAAAACCCCCTTAATTAACCAACTAATTAGTATAGTTAGTAATTAGGAAATTACTTAGGAATGCCAAATAATATCTCCTTGAGAGAAGAACAACTGGTTGCGCACTATGTTACATTTTAGGTGCAATCATCTTACGGTCGAAACAGGCGACAGTTCTCAGTCTGATCATGCCCTTTCTCTCTTGGCACAAATTGACTACAAGTGACTCAACCCAAACTCAAACTCTAATAGCCAAGGCATAAATAGGGAATCATACCTCTCATGCATACAGGCTAACACAACCAGAACACAGAATACAAGCATACAACAAACAGTAGACAACACAAAGCAATCCAGGTTAAGGGTAGAGGCTCTTGCTATAGTATTCTCCTCTCACGGTGTACAGGCTCTGTTTCGCTATTCTTGTGTTAATTGGATTACTGGTATGCCTCTCTGTAACACATATACAAACCACAATACATGGCATTACTATCTACCTCTAACAATATACTACTGCCCTTCCCTCTCTATATCCCTAAGGTCCTAGTTCCCTACTACCTGGACCGTATTATTGCCTAACCTGTACCCCTCTATTGTCTACCTTGTACACCTCATTGAGCTGGGGTTCATCATCCCCACTACCTAGACCAAGATAGTTGGGCAACATCTCCCCTTGGATGTGCCCGACAAACCAAACTCGTCAGTTGGGCAGCATATCCGCTTTAGAATCCTTACCTTATTCCGAGACAGTTAGACAACACTTCTTCCTAGGAAATGCTACTTTGGTTTGGGACAACTAAACAACACTTCCCCTAGGAAATGCCACTTTGGTTTGGGACATTCGAATAACACCTGCCCCTAGGAAATGCTATCTTAGTTCTCAAAAATTTGGCAACACTTCCTTATAGGAAGGCTTGTTTTGGCCTAGATAGTTGAGAGAACCTCCCCTTAGGTTCACTATCTAAGCCTACTCAATTGGATAGAACCTCCCCTTACTGCTAAACATAAAGGAATTCAAAAAAAGGAGAATATCGAACCTTGATTACATTGAAGATTGGGCCAGGACCACTCTAACAGCTCCTAAGTTGCTCGACTTTTTGTTAAGAGCAAGGATGTAGAGAGAGAGAGAGAGAGACGTGAGAAATTAAGGAGAGGGAGGAGGTATTTATACTTTTTTGAGAGGGGTCAAAATACAAATATTTATTGGGTCTTTAGATGTAATTTTTCTAAACTTTTTGTATAGGCCAATCTAACCTTGACACATGTCCCATTTAGAAGCCCTTGGCTTGGCCACCAAGCACCCTTGGGCGGCAACCTTGTGTGGGCCCCACTAAATTTTATAATATTTACCATAATTACCTCTTTGGCCTGAACTTAAGAAAATTCCACAAATTTCTGTACTTGTCCAAAATTCCCAATATTTACCAAAAATTCTCTAAAATTCTTAAATAGCTCCTAAAAAATTTCAGGATTTTGTTAATGTCCAGAACTTCCAGAAAAAGTTTTTCTTCGAAAAGTTCATTTTACTGTCGATTTCCTAACTTCAACAATTTTTGGTGAAATCTCTGAACTTTTTCCTGACTTCCAACCAACTGTATAAATTCTCTAAAATTTTTTCTAATCCCAATCTAGAACATTGAGGTCCCTAAATGTCTAATAATATCTTATTTTTGCCAAAAACCCTATCCGACCAAAATTGCTGGAATATTCAAAAATTCACTAAAAATTCCCTGTACATCCAAAAATCATCCTAACTGCTTTGTCCTGTTTTGGACATCCTCTAGTATTTACTAGGATTTTTTGGGAATTTTCACGGCTTTTGGACTTGACTACATTTTCTTCTGAAACTTTGCGAAATTTTCCTTCTTTACACTTAGGTCCCTCCCTGAATCTAACTTTATTGTTGTGAGATCTCTCAGTCCTCTATAAACTAGGGCCCTCTACTCATCTGGAATGGCTCATCTAGGCCTTAAAAAATATTAGGGTACAAACCTTAGTCTATACAAAATTTCCAAAATGTTACATTCCTCCCCTTAAAATAAAATTCGTCCTCAAAATTTAACACATATCTTATGAGAATAGCTCTGGATAGCTACTTCTCATCTTATCTTCCATTTCTCACTCTACCTCTCTCTATGCAGCACTTTTCTTTATTAGGAAACTTAGAAGATATTGAACTTCCCTAACTCAACTTTGGGGGTATGCTACCGGACTAACTCACAAACCTCTTCCTTTTCCTTTATCTCCTATATATTCAACTAGAAAATTGCCCCTTTTTAGACATTTCATCTACCTTTTTCCTTAATTGACGGAATAAGTTGAGTTTTGATCCAGCTGACAATCAAGTGTCTGTAGAAATGTCAAGGTACTCTCTATATATACTAGTTGACCAAATTGAGGAGACGTTCCTCCTCCAACTCATTTCTAGGTCTGTGCATCCTAGATGCACTTCATAATGTCCCATGCATTTAACTTCCTAGAGAGGTAATCTAGGTGGCTTCATAACTTCCTTCTAACTTTGGGAGCTAACTGCGCTCAATCACAAGTCTCCCTAGGATCCTCTGTGACCCTGGTAACTCAGTCTTATCAAGCCACATTCCCTCCTCTAGGTCCTTTAGACCTATGAATCGAGCTGAGGAGTAACCCGTCTACCACTCAACGGTCACTACATAGATAATTCCCTAAGACTAACTACTGACTACCTTATTGTCTTGTGAACCTCAATCAACCCTTCTATTATCACTAGTTCTTATACTCATACCACTATTCTTATGATCCTTCCCAGACTAGAGTTTGTACAGGGAGAGGCTTATTCTATCATCTCTTTCCTCTTACTCTACTAAGTGTAAGGAACAATCCATTCTTGGTTATTTTTCTTCTTATTGGGGCAACATTACTCCGTGTACCTTGCCTCGGCTACATTTTCTCTCTTTCTCTTCAAAGGGCAGCTTACTCTCTCTTAAGCAATGTCAACTCTGATATAGAGGATCACCTCCCAATCTAAGAGGTTTCAACCAAGAGCCTCTCACCCTATCTTACACTCCTTTCTAACAGTAGTATCTATCTACGGACATCCCAGTCTTCCTAACTAGTAACTGCATCTAACTGATAGGACCTAACCTCTAGCATCCTCTAACAATTTCCTGCTATCTTTTTGTTAATAATGCAACCTATGCTACTACTTTGGGCTTACCTGGGTCCCATGTGCAGTTTTCAGAATATCCTCCGCTTCTACCTTTACTATCACTTTGTCTAATTCACAGAAGTCTATCTACAACCTAAGGCTGTTACCTTTCTCTCTTTCAATTGATACTGAAGCACCCCTCTGGATTTACTAAACCTTTCTCTACTAGCTCCTCTATATATCCCTCTGGCTCAACCACCTCATTGGGAGCCAGCCTATAAGGAGTTTTTGAGACCTACTACACTCCCGGCACTAGATCAATGGTTTTATCCACCTTTCTCTTTGGTGGCAATCCATTGATCCTCTAGAAAGACTTCCAGAACTCATTGACTACCAGGATTCTCTTAATTCCTCATCAGCCTCTACTTATACTGAGAAAAACACTAAGTAGCCTTAACACTCTTAATTCAGGCTTCCCTCTACTTGAGATTTAGCTGTATATCGATGCTAGGGACTGACTTTCTAAGGGGAAGTACTAAACTCTTACTCTTACCATCAAGGAGTATGGCGTGTATTGACAAGTAGCTCAGGCCAATCATCATATCACTATCACGTAAAGGCATGCAAATCAGGTCTAGAACAATGCAACAATGCGTATGTCGGACAATATAGCTCAAACATACTCTAGTAGTGCAACTTCTAGCACCAGTGGGAGTGAACAATACTAATCCCATAGCAAAGCATTAATAGTGAGACCCAATCGTCCCGCGCATTTATGCACTATACATGGCTAGCACCCAAGCCCACTAAACTGTAACAAGGTAATTACTCTTTATTCCTTATATAAGCTCAGGTGACTTACATGCCTCCTCTTGCATAAGGGTAAAGGCTCTTCCCTATACTTGGGGTCTCGAACCGTCAGCACTTTACAGACACTCCTAAGCAAAATGTCCCAGCTTATCACACTTAAAGTACACATTTTAGCCTATCATGCATGGCCTATCCCAATGATATTGACCATATCTCTTACAGCTCCTCCTAGGCCTACTAGTGTCGAATTCCCTGCCACCAGACTTTCCTCCTTACTTCCCCTCTTTCTCTAGCTTATAGTTCACTAATTGAGTCCTTCGCTCAGTCAAACAACCCATTACTTTGAAAATCTTCTCCAACTAAGCAACTCAATCCTTTATTTTCTGTGAGTCAAAAATTCCTTCAAAAGTAAGAGGATTATGCTTAAAAAACTTCAAAAGTACCAGGAGCCTGCATGTGACTCAACCTAAACTCTAACTCAAACAGCCAAGGCATAAATAGGGAGTCATACCTCTCATGCATATAAGGTAACACAACCAGAACACAGCATACAAGCATACAACAAATAATAGACAACACAAAGCAATGCAAGTTAAGGGTAGAGATTTTTGCTACAGTATACTCCTCGTACAGTGTACGAGCTCTGTTTCGCTGTTTCTGGTGTTGATGGATTACTAATATGCCTCTCTGTAACACCTATACAGACCACAATATAGGGCATTCTATCTACCTATAACAGTATACTACTACCCTTCCCTCTCTATACCCCTAGGGTTCTAGTTCCCTACTACCTGGACCGTATCCTTCCCCTACCTATACCCTATACACCCACCTAGCCTAGGTCCCGCCTACTGGCCCGTCCTCACTGTCCAGACTGGGACAGTTGGGCAACATCTCCTCTTAGATGTGCCTGACAAACCAGACTAGTCAGTTGGGCAGCATCTCCCCTTTAGAATCCTTACCTTAGTCTAAGACAATCATACAATACTTCCCCCTAGAAAATGCTAGTTTGGCCCGAGACAACTGGATAACACTTCCCCCTAGGAAATGACACTTTAGTCTGGGATATTTAGACAGTACCTCCCCTAGGAAATGCTATCCTGGTTCGAAAAAATTAGGCAGCACTTCCCCTTAAGAAGGCTTGTTTTGGCCTAGAGGTCTGCCCAATTGGATAGAACTTCCCCTTAAAATAACTCTAAAACTGATGAAAATAAAGGAATTCAAACGAGGGAGAATACTGAACCTTGATTACACTGAACACCAAGTCGAGACCACTCTAACAGTTCCTGGATTGCTCAGCTTTTTGAGAGGATCAAGGGTGTAGAGAGAGAGAGGAGAGAGGGTGTGAGAAATGAAGGAGGGGGTATTTATACTTTTTTTAGAGGGGTCAAAATGCAAATATTTGTTGGGTCTTTGGGTATAACTTTCCCAAACTTTTTGTGTAGGCCAATCTAACCTTGACACATGTCCCATTCTAAAAGCCCTTGGCTTGGCCACCAAGCACCAATGTCCCATAATTACCTCTTGGCCTAAACTTTAGAAAATTTCAAAAAATTTTGTACTTCTCCGAAAATTCCCAATATTTACCAGAAATTCTCTAAAATTCCCAAATAGATTCTACAAAAATTTCAGAATTTTTTGAATCTGTAGAACTTCCAGAAATAATTTTTCTCCAAAAAGTCCATTTTACCGACGATTTCTCGCCTTCATCAATTTTTGGTGAAATCTCTTAACATTTTCTCATAAATTCTCTAAAATAATGTACTAATTTTCTCTAACTACAGTCTAGAACATTGAGGTCCCTAAATGTCTAATAATATCTGATTTTGGCCAAAAACCCTGTCTAACCAAAATTATGGGAATATTCAAAAATTCTCTGGACCTCCAAAAATCATTATGATTGCTTTTTCATGTTTTGGACATCCTCTAGTATTTATTGGGATTTTCTGGAAATTTTTGGGGCTTTCAGACCTGACTGCATTTTCTTCTGAAACTCTGTGAAATTTTTCTTCTTTACACTTAGGTCCCTCCTTGGATCTAACTTTAATTTCTGTGAGATCTCTTCGTCTTCTACAGACTATGGTCCTCTACTCATCCGGTATACCTCATCTAAGCCTTAAAAAATATCAAGATACAACCTTTAGTCTACCCAAAATTTTTGAGATGTTACAGTGATGAAATTGTGTTCCTAAAGGCCATAATTGAGAATCTCCAAAGGCAAATATTAATACAACAAGAAGTAATTATTTAGTTTGTCTGTCAAGACCAAGCTGAGAAGCAGGTGGCAACTGCGATACCCTATACCCTAATTGCCAAAGATAGCTGCAATTCGGCCACCCCCTTACAAATTTTTCCTAAGGCAGCATTTATTTTAAATATGTGTTATTCATTTATCTAACCTTATTGTTTTGTTCTATTAGTTCAAGGTGAGGCGGATGTTAAGTGTCTGGCAGATAGCCCCTCACAATGTACAGTTGCTACCGGCCGCATGTACAACTTATCAGGGGAGCACACGACAACCCACGGGCAACCTCTCATTGATAAGCATGTCAAGGTAGCGCTACATACGGCCCTTGAACATGCCTACATCCTCCTGATTTCCACAGCAGATGCTACTACCGTGGAAGGGGTAGTATGGGGCTTTGTTGCGTGGCCAAAGCACCTCATCATTGTCCCTGCACACAAAATGAAACCAAAGGTTTACATTTCTTTTGTGTTTCTTTTTTATATATAGTATGTTGTTTTCCTAAC
>JBAGKO010174329.1:0-17500 GCA_037177275.1 Acacia concinna | reverse complement strand
CTCCTTTCTTCTCCTTCTTCTTCTTCAGTGTAACAGACCTCGTCTTGTGAGCCATCTGGCTTTCAAAAACTTGCTCCGACTCCCGGCTCTCGGCTCTTTACCGTTTTTTGGCTCAAATGCCGGTTCTTGCCGGCTCAACACGGCTCTACCTCTCAAAGGGTTCAAAAATGAAAACGAGCCGTTCAGAACTCCGGCCGACGGTCCGGCCAGCCCGATTCGATTCTGAAATGACCCAAACCGCACTCTCGTCACTCTCCAATGTTCACTCTGCATAAGACAGATCTGTCGGTGAGAGAAAAGTTGCAGAATTTAGCAATCTGTTCCAAAAAAAGAAAAAAGCCACCATCCTTTTGAGATGGATAATGGACGGGTCACGGGTGGTCAAAATAAATACAAAATTAGTAAAGCGAATAAACAGTGACCATTGTCGGGTCACAATAATATCTTATGTATAGCCCTGTCCTCTGGACTATAATGTGTTGCGCCATTTCCATCTTTGGGTATGTATGAAATGATTTCCGTAATTTTTCAGTTGAATGCTCTTTCAAGTGATCCACCGACAACGAAAACTCACTCACTTCTTGTTCTAATGATGTCTTATAATTCAGGTTTAGTACGTGTTAATTTATTCCTCTGCTTAGTTTGTGCCTGTTCAGAATAATATGTGTTGGAAATATGATATAATGTCTTTGTTTGTTTGTTGGTTAATCACTCAGAAATCCTATATATGGGGTCTTGACGTATGATGAGGCTTTGGTTTGTTGATTAATCAAAGCCTCGTTATCTTTTTCATTCTTTATTTTTAACAATTGGCTTCATCAGTCTCTTCAGGTTTTAATTTACAGCTTTGGGTTTTGCATCTCCGTCTTGCTTTCTTCTCTCCAAGACTGTGGGTAATATAACTATCTGTGTCTCTCATATGAATTTGTGCTTTTATCAACCAGATTTTCAAAGAAATTAAACTCTACAGCCATGACTATTAAAAATGCCAAACATCATCCTCTGTGTTTATATAACGGGTAGCTGACATTTTTTCTCTCTCTAAATACTATTATTAGGTATCCGAGCGGCTAAATACTCTACAATTTTCGAGATCTGTGGCCATTCCTTTCAATTCAACACAGGTGTTTTCTTTGAGATTTTTGAACTCAAGACCGACGCAAAGGAATCTAACTTAGTCTTACAAGGTTAGATAACTCCAGATTCTTGTCCCTTGACTCGTCCCTTTCTTTCGTTATTTTCCTTTTCTGATAGGCTAGCCGCTTTTGATGGTACAAAAAAAAATAGCTAGCCAATTTTTTAGTATGAACAAAATGATTATCATTTACACATATTAAACAAACTCCATCTAAATTAATTTTTGATATTTTAGATTGCGTTACATAGTAACAAGCACCAAGGTTTGAAGATGAAACCAAACCCAAATGCATGGAGGCTGAATAAGTTAGTCAACTAAAGAACAAAGTAAATTTAAAGTCTTCACGTTCCACAAATTTTTGCTAATAAATTTGTGTGTTATTTTCATATTGAAATAAATTAAAAATGTTAATAATTATTGATATGAAACTAAATTCTATATGCTTTTCCTCCTTAAATTATTAGGCCTTTAACAATTAAACTTCCATATTCTGGCAAAAAAAAAAAAAGGCAATTAAACTTCAATAGGAAACCAGATCAAATAATCTTTTTTTATTTTTAATAAATGGCCTGGTATCAGGATTTCACTACAGAAAGGCCTCTTTTTTTTTTTAATAAAAAGATGAAACCTTTTCTTGGGCTAAAAAAATATCAAACTTCATTAGGAAATTATAAAATATACGTAATTGTTATATAGATTTTGATTTATACAATGTAGAATATTTTTGAAATAAAATGCATTATTATTTATATTTTTAATATACAAAAATTAATAAATTTCAAACTTGAACATTGTTATTAACATTTTAAATCATGTGATCACAACACTTAATAAAATGGGAAAAAGACAAATAAATACCTTATAAATATTAACAACCTTGAAAGATGACTCAAATTTGGTAAATGACAAATGAAGGGTTTTAACTAAAACTCAACAGAGAATAACTAAAATTGAATAGATAATGACTAAAATAAAATGACTAAAACTCAACCGAGAATGACTAAACTTCAATAGAGAATGACTAAAACTGACCAATTTTCTGTCCCTCATTTGTCATTTACCAAATTTGAGTCATCTTCAAGGTTTTTAATATTTTAGGGTATTTATTTTTCTTTCTCCCTACTAAAATAGAAAATTATTTTTTACCTCTTAATATGCAAGGGGTAACAAATTCTAAAATAATTTGTGTGGGAATAAAAGAATTGTAGTTTATAGAATATAACGATTTTTTTTATTTTTGTATATAAACGAGGATAAAAATTATAAAATCAAACAAGTTACGTTGTTATTGCTTGTTTCTAGTTTCTAAATACCAAAAGCATTGACAGGGAACTCAAGTAATACGATTACTTATACTTTAATTGTTATAGTTCTTTATTTATAATTATGACTTAAAAAATTATAATTTTTCATCTTCTAAATTTATTGTAATATTATTAAGACAATATATATATATATATATATATTGACTTCTATAATTTTTACCTCCAACTTGATTGTAGAGGTGAGAGAAGGGAATGAGAGGTTTTAATCCATACGACTTTAAAAAAAAATATAGAAGAAGCGGGGATAAAAATTTTGGAAATTTCAATAAATTGCCACAGGAGTAAATTAATTTTAGTCGAAACATATTCTAAAATTTCATTGAAGGATTAAAATCAAATAAAAATAAATTTTATAAATAAAAAGACAATAATATCCCTTTATTTTTTTAAAAAAGGTTTGGCTATTACATGAGCTCTACGCAACTGTTCACCAGTTGTCGCCAGGCCGACCCCCAACTAACTGTCGAAGCTCCAGCATTGACTGACCAGAGCTTCAGCCACTGAAAATTTATACGTTGTTTATAAAAAAATTTCATTTATTTATAAAAAGTTGTATACTTATTCTTGGCAAAAAAAAAAAGGGATATTACTATTATTTTTTACTTAAAACAACTTATTTTCATGGTAATCCTTGTTTCAGCGGTGAAATTTCTATTGAAATAAATTTGGTTCTTCAATCCTTTAATGAAATTTGCCCTTAAAAATTTAAATTAATTAAAAATCCAATACAATAATTCTTTTTTCAAAATCCAACTTATTAAAACCCCTCTCTCATAATTCTTTTTTTTTTTCCCCTTGCTACAGGTGGAGAATACAGCACGTCATTCTGCATGTCTAAAGCAGAATCACGTACAGCATTCAAGAACGTAGGTGGCGAACAGAAAACTGAAAACCACAATCCATCTCCAATGCTGAGCGACTATTTTGCCAAGGAATCTGCAGCACCGTTAGTCCGTCGGCTACACCATTCAACCCGCACTTCCTACTCCCTTCCAATACAGGTAGAGGGTGATCTGATGGCATCCAACTGCATTTCCTTCAAACACTCAAGTATTTCTATTTAACCACAAGTGCCTACAAATAATAGGAAACAGTACAGTATAGCTGCTGATTCTTCTTCGTTTCTGAGGCAACTAGCTCGGTTTGAGTACATGAATGTAACGTGGGTCGATTTATGTCTGTCTTAGTTTGTATTTCTGCCATTGAACTTGATGAACTCTGTTTTGAAGCATTGAGTCCAAATTCATGGTTTTTAAGACTTTAGCTTGGGTATCTTGTTTCAGTTGGTAATAGCATGCATACTTAACAGATTTTCTCTGGAATTTGTCTTGGTAGAGCTCCAAATGAAAGGTTTGGTTGAACACTTAATGATCTTTGGTGATAGCCATGATCCTCTCATGCGAGCTGACTCATTTCTCATGCCAAGTCTGGAATTATGAACTACTCACGAGCAAAATTAACCCAATTCTAAGATGCAATGACACTAAGAGCTGGATTGCCACAGAAACTTCATCTTCATAGTTTAATTCCATTTGTACTAGATTGCTGCCCTGTTCCTGCTTCATTTCTGTTTTCAATAGATTTTATTACGATTTATGTTTGTTTCTTCTTTTCCTCTTGTCCTACAGCGCTCTTCAATATTATTAATTATTTCCTAATCTATTTCCTAACCTAGAGAGACATTAAAGGCTCCTCGAGAATTCGATAAAGGGTTGCACTCTATATTGCATTCTCTTATTTAATTTGAGGGCTACATGACTAGGCTCTTCAAATTTTGGAGTCATTGCCAGGGAGCTTAGTCTCCCTGGTGTTTAGGTTGCCTTTGGAGTAGTTTAAGATAGTTTCTCTTTTATTTTTGCATTTTTTTTTGCTTTTATTCTGTGTTGGTCATTTCTGTCTAGTATTTTGATGTGCTACTCTATAGAGTTTTGCAGTCCATTAGCTTTGTTTTATTTAGTCTTTGGTCTTCTATTTATAGGGTATTTCAGTGCTTTATTCATTCTTCAGTTGCCTACTCCATTGAGCTTGCTGTTTGTCCAGTTTTTCTGTTTTTACTTAGCTTTAATGTTCTTTTGTGCTGGACTTGGTGCCTTTCGTTGGAGCTGTGCTCTTTTGCTGCTTATCTGCAGCCTCTAGTTGCATTGGCCTCGCTGGTTTGGTTCTGATTGGCTGGGTTCTCCTTATGAGTTAAGGTCAACTTGAGTTGCTGCCTTGTGCTTAGCTTGTTTTTCTTTATCTGGGAGTTGCTTTATCACTATCAGTCACTCTGGCCTTTATTGGCTTTTGTATTGCTAGCCCCTGCCGTGTTCTGCGAAGTGAGTTGTGTCTGGTTCATTCCTACTTGTCCTAGCCTAGCACTCTACTGGAATTCAGCTTTGGTATCTCTCTTTGGCCCTTCCTCTCACTTTCACTGCTATTGTGCATTTGTTTCCTGGACTTACTTGAGGTTTGTGTACTGTAATCTCTGATTTCTGGATGCACTTACCTTCTACCAGATGTGATTTAGAGAGTGATACAGTGGTTCATTAGAAATTGTTCATTGGTTTAGGTGGGAGAAGGGATTTCAGGAATTTATGTGTATTTTCACTGCTTTTAGATATCCTTCTGTGCCATAACCTGCATGCCATCTGAGTTAGTTTTTCTGTTTATTTGGTTTGAACCTGGAAATTGCATTTTTGTTACATTGCTGTAAGTTTTCTGTCACAACTACTGCTGTTAGCCAGTCATTGTTGCATTTGGCATTTTGCAATGCTGAGTACCCTGGATTGGTTGAGCCATTTGCATTCTGATATTTAGTCTTCCTTGGATATGCATTTTGTTATGGCATATTTGAATTTTTGAGATTTTGGAGTGGCTGGCTCTTGATTCTGCCATGCTACCCATCTGCCATATTGGAAATCCTGTTTGGACCATTTGCTACTTGTATTCTTTGTTCTATGTTGACGAATTCACCATTGACTGCAGTATTGTTGCAATTCTGGAGTTATTTCTAAAGCTGTACCATTGTGCATGTCCTCTGTCCCATTTTGCTTCTTGCTGGATTTTTGCTTGCTTGGTTCACTTTGTTTTGCATCTCCTCTACTATGCTTCATTGCTGCTATTAGGTTGCTGGTTTCTAGAACTTGAAAGCATGGTGGTTCACTGAAATTTAACAAAATTCTGAGATACCACTTTGCTATATTGGAGCCTAGTTAACTTGTTAGTTCTTGTTGCTGACTCTGCATTTTTGTGAAGCATTTCTGTCTCGGAAAGCTTGTGTCATAAATGTGTAGGCCATCAGAAAGCTGCTCGTATTACTGGAATCTTCAACGGACTGAGATGGAAATTCCCTTGGTTTGGTGGACGGGAGTTGATACTGAAAGTTAAAATTTAAATCCTTGATTCTACATTTGAAATTTACTGCCTGTTTCTCCGAGTTCCTAAGCTGATTTCCACTGATTTGTTGCTGCACATTTCTTGGAGGACCAAGTTTGTCCAAGGGTGGGGGAGTTAGCTTCTAAAATTTTTGTGATCCAACTTCACTGCTGTTGCTGTTTAGAAGGGAAATTAGGAGTTTCCTTTTCTTTGGTAAAATTCTGGACTCATGCTGTTCTGTAACTGCTGCTCAGTTCTGCTATTTTGTGCCTACCATCTGTTGACCAGAGACTTTGCATTACTTGCTGTAGCTGAGTCTTTAAGTTCCATACCACTGAATTCTGTGAATCTGATTTCCTTTTCGAAAATTCAATTGAAGCTGACTTGCATTGAGCTGCACTTTTGATTTGCTGTGTGACCATGCATGATTTCACTGAATGCAAGCTAAAATTGCTGGGTATACTGATTTTAAGCTGAGTTTACACTGTATGAACATTTCCTACTGCATTATTTGAGCAAAATAGACTTTTGTGCCTGAAATTGCATGAACTGGAGTTTTGAGCTGGTTTTGCAGCATTACTGAATTCTGCACTGAATTTGCTGGAAAATTGCAATTACTTCTAGATGTAATTTTGCTTGCTTTATGTTTGCATATTTCTGTTGCATAACTAGGTATTTGCATTGCTTCAAGGCCAATTTGCATTGGAAGTGCTAGCTGGTACCCACAGTAGCCACTCGTGCTTCCTTTTGATACTTGCTCAAAGTATGTTTTCCTTGAACTGAAATAAACTGCTGCCTTATCATTTCTCTGAGCTGAAACTCACTTGGAAATTAATTGCAGCCTGATTTAAAAATTCAATTGACTCTTTTTTTTTTCTGTCTCTTTTGGCTGGAACTGATATGTATCCTGGAATTTTTTTCATCAAAATTGCTGAACATGAGGCCATTTTATCTTCCTTGGAATTCTGACCTATTCTCTCTAGTGACTTTACTAAGAATTTATCGTGAGATTGTTCTGACTTGCTATCACTCTTGCTGAATTTGGGCTAACCAGAATGCTAAGCTGATTGCATGTCTGGTCTGGGCTTATGTAACTTCACACCTGCAATTTGATTTTCTGTGCAGCTGACTTTTCTATGCACCATTCTAGTATAATTGCTTGAGACTGATTTGCAGATTCACAGTTGGCTGATTCCATTTGGCTATTGACTCTAAGTGCAATTCCATGCATACTATTGGTTCTGCCTCCAAAAATTGAACATTCATTCACTAAAATTTTGCTGAAATAACAATTACTTGCTGTTTTTCACATGTCAATTGATGTTGCATATGCGCTGGACTCGCTGAACCTTTGCTGTCAATACTTTAGAGGACCAAGTTGGGATTGTGTGGGGGTAGAGCTGATTTGCTGCATTAAGTTCACTGATTGCTGTCAATGCTTAAGGGTTTCATTTTGCTGAAATTGGTTTTGCTGGAGAAATTGGACAGTAGCTGCCATTTTTTTTACTGTGTACTCTAATTGCAGAAGTTACTGAAGTTTGAACCTGAACCTAATCTGTGCCAAATTTGGTTTCTGAACTTTTGAGCTTAAGCATCTGATTAATGGGAAATCTTGCTTGCATAATCTCCTCTCAATTGCAAAATTTGCTTCATTCATTTTGCTGTCCATTAGCATATACATTGAGTGAATCATTACCTTGGCACTTTGAAGCTGATCTTTTTCTGGAAATTTTCATTGTTGCATTATTTCTGTTGCTGTCACATTCAAAAGCTGAATTTTTAGTTGCTTTTTTGGAAATTTGGGAGAAATTTTGCAACAAATTCTTTGCTAATATGTTATTTTCCCTGTGCTTGCTGACCTGAGTTGCTGAACTGAATTGCATGCTCATTGCTCCTTTTGAGAAAATTTGAACTTCAAAAGTGTGTCGCTGCTTGTTGCAAACTAAACAAAAAAAATCTGAATCTATGATCATTCTGAATTTCTTTTATGTTGTCTTGCTTTTTCCTGAAATTCCAGTCCTATGTTGCTAGGTAATCTGATGAATTTGCTAGAAATTAGGCATTTTTTAACCATTTGTTGATCTATGCTTCTGCTGACCCATTGTTTAGCCTGGAATAATTGGTAACTGCATATGTGCAGCAGCAGCAGCAGCAACAACAACAACAACAAAAACAAAGCCTTAACCCCATTAGGCGGGGTTGGCTACATGGATCGCATGGCGCCATTGTGCTATATCGAAAACCATATCTTTGCATATGTTATTGACCAAAAGATCCCTCTTTATGACTTGGTTGAGTGTTTGCTTCGGCCTTCCCCGACCTCTTTTTATGGGGCTCTATACTTCTTGATCAACCCTTCTTACCAGTGCATTCAACGGCCTACTTTACATGTGACCAAACCACATCAAACTATTTTCTACCATTTTATCTGCAATAGAAACTACTCCAATTAGTACACGTATGAGATCATTACAAATCTTATCTAGTCTTGTATGGCTACACAACCATCTTAACATTCTCATCTCGGCTACTCCTATTTTATGTTCTTGTTATTCCTTTAACGTCCAACACTCACTACTATTTAGTATTGCTAGTCTTGTAGCAGTGCGGTAACTGCATCTGTGCATTTCTGAAAATTTCACATCTACTGTTATTGTCATTGCGTCACTGCATCACTCTTCCACTTGCAATTTTGTTACCATTTTGTACCCCTGAATCTGCCATATGTGGTCATAATGATAAATCTGGTATTTTGAAAATTTTAAAAAAAAAGTGCCAAGTGTTCCTAAGTTGCTCATCCAGTTACATGTTTTAGTTGAATCTTGACATGGTGCTGATAAGGCTTGCTGATCCTATCCTACCATGCTAATACTGTATATGGCAGCATTCTTTTGGTACATGATTCTTGCCTCAAGCTGAATTAGTTCTATCCAATTTAAATTATCATGGATAAATTGTAATTCTGAAATTCTGGACTTGGCTGCTAAATTGATTGCTGTTGCATGACCATTGTCACATGACAATATCTGCTGAAATTTGAACATGCTAATCTTGCTTTCACCTTTTCTGATTTATTCTTGGCTAATGTACACAGTGATTCTCAAAATTTGAGTATTCTGAATTGCACATTTCTCAACTGTTTGGGGATCGTGGGATACCTTTTAGCTCACACTTGCTGAATTTACAAACATCTCATTTGATGACATTCTGTGACAATCTTGATTTCATGATACCTATTTGTACCAAATTAACTTGATTAAGCTGAGTTGAGTGACCTTTGGACTTTCACTTTGTCACTACTTGATTGAGCTACTTGTTGCATTGTCTTTCCTTTGGATTGCTCAAAAATTTAGCTTAAACTCCAGCACATTGATCATTCTACTTGCTTCTAGCTACATAAAGTAGACTGCATCATTGGTTGTTTCTTATCATAAGTGGTTCAATTACCTAGCCTCTTGGTGTATGCACTTTCCTCTTGCATCACACTTGTTTTTGAGCTTGGTTTTTTTCTGTACATACCGCTAAAAATTGCAAAAGGATTTTTTTTTTTAAAAAAAAAATCTTACGTTTTGAAAGCGCATACTTGCTAACCTTTTTTTTTTTTTTTTGGAAATTCTTGATTCCATTCAAAATTTATGCCAATCTGCCTTGGCTTACGCTGGATTTTTATGATCATTGTGTTAGCTTAATGCACCATTCTCTCTTGATTAAGTGTTGAAAAGTGCTTGAAAATTCAGCTTTGTTTGTAAAATTTGTAAAATTTCAGATTTCCCCTTCCATGTTTTTAAAATACATAGAAAATTGACTTCTTAGAAGTTTTGGACGGTTCTTGTAATTCATTGTCTTCGTCACTTGTACAAGCAACATTAGCCATGGAGAGCTTCACTCGACAGTATTTCTTGATATGTTCAGGTTTGCCACATCTGTAACATATGACAACTTTCTTGGTTTCACAGTCATCTTCCACACTAGAGTCTTTTTCTTTACTCTTGTTACCTTACACGTTTTTTGTGCTTAATTTTCCTTTCGAGAAAAGAACCATCTGTTTCGCCAAAGCTTCTTGGTTAGAGAGCAGATTCTCTAATTCTTCAACAGATGGTTGAATTGGCCAACCTTGAATAGAAGTGACAAATGGTCCGTATTCTTTCTTCAAGCCATGAATCAGATAATGACGCAAACGACCTTCGCTAATCTTTTCATTCTCATCATTTTCTGAAATCTTAGCACAGATACTCTTAACACGTAGGAAATATTTTGAGATAGACATACCTTCCTATGTTAATGCTGCCAATTCATTCTCCAATAGTTGCAATCGTGCTATGTTCTTTTTGGTAGCAGCCTTTGCAGCGTCTCCCAAACTTGCCTTGGAGAAGTGACATCACGAACATGATCAATGAACTCTTTGCTTATAGAAGTTCTCAAAGCAAAAAGAGCCTTCCCACACTTGATCTTCCACTTCTGTTGTGACTCGGCATTTTCAGGAGTGTGGTCAGGAATTTTGTCAGCACCGACCACCAATTCCCACAGGTCCTGACCTTGAAGGTATGCTTCCACACACATTGTCCAATACTTGTAGTTGTTGCCTACAAGTTTCTCCACACCGTTCTGAGTGCTTGGCCATTCGAGATCTCCATGCAACAGTGAAAGAAATTCTACTTTCTCACAAGACAAGGATATGATACCATAAAACAAAATGGAGAAAATGAAAAGCAAAGAAAACGGAAGTTATTTCCTGAAAGTGCTTTTCTTAATTTTCTGCAAATTAAACAATTACAATAGGACTCTTTATAGTACAGTGCCATAGACTCACTTCACATAATTTTTTCAACCACCTAAGACATTTTCTCTAGCGCTTTCATTGTGATAAAACTGAAACTAAACAATAGGACACTAACATACGTGAACAAGCCTCACGTATTTGACTTAATAAATAAACATAACAAATTAAATAAATATTATTATTATAATAAATAAACATAGTATCATTAGATCATTTTTTTTAATAGTTGAGATTTAATGATAGATGTCAAAATATTATTATACTTTTAAATATAATAAAAATCTATCATTAAATTTTAACAATGGAAAATAAGATATTTTCTTTTTCTTTACTAAATATTCTTTGTACCAAACAACCCTTAGTTTTCAGGCTTAAAAAATTGTATTTTTTTTTAGGGTGGAGGTACCCTGCCTGCCTAATGTTTTGCTTAGAATCCTCCTTAGGATTAGAGAGCACAAAGTTTGAGATATACGTGTGTGTGTGTGTAGGGAACAGCAAAAACAGTTGTAACGATAAAAGAAAGCGGGATTAGTTTGTTGACGGATGGAGGAAGAAGGAAGCCCGATGCTCTTCGACGTTTCATGAGCACGATTGAATCTCACATCAAGATGTGTTGCTGGAGGCGGAAACCAGAATGAAAGGATTAATGGAATTAATAAAAAAATAAAATCAGAGATCAAGCTTCAATCCAGTGAAATAATGGGAAAGGAAAAGGTGAGGATGGTGAGGGGTGAGATGCTAGATAGAGAAAATTGGATGGGGAGGATTTAATAGAAAAAGGGTAGAGAAAGACGCGGGTGTCAAAGAATTTTTGGAACCACGACAAATATTTACGCGGTTGCAACTTGCATGTCATAACCGAGTGGAGGAGTACGTACAACTCTAACTTCAAACCGCTTTATCGCCCTGCTGCATGTTCCCTTTTTTTCTGGGTTGCTATCGCTGTACTCATCTCAGATGGTTTAGATGGAATTTGGATTTTCCCTTTTTATTTTTATTTAAAAAAATTATATTAGTTAGAATTTTTTTAGAAAACTAATTTTTCATTTAAAAATCATCTCTTAAAAAATTAAATTTGAACCATCCTACATTCAGGCACATACAAGCTGTAAGGCTCGTAGGAAGCTTCTTTCAAGCTCTTGCGATCCTTCTTTCCTCCTTCGTTCAAGCTCTTACCTCCTCCTTCCTCCTTGTCTGTTCATATTTCTTGAACCGAGGCAATTTCAATTAAAACACGCACACCTGCTCCTCCTTTCCTCCTTCGTTCAAGCTCTTAACTCCTCGTTTCCTCCTTGTCTGTTCATATTTCTTGAACCGAGGCAAGTTCAATTAAAACACACACCTGAGCTTCGTCAATTAATATTTACTAATGGCGATCAACACTAAAATCCTGCGAATGCTCCGCAATAGGTTTTTCCTCCCCAAGGGTGGTATCTTCATCTTGGGTAACATTATTCATTTCTGTGTCTCCAGATCAAACTCTCGCCGTTATGTTAATGAACTTGTCTTTCATTCGAAATAATGAATAACTAACTCACTTCTTTAATGTTATATTTCTAACATGCAGGTTTAGTTTTCAGCTATGCATGGGTGAACATTGGAGTGGTGAATGTTTTAGCGGACTTCCTAGGAGATAACAACTATGATCTATGGAAAGCCACTATGCTTGTGAATTTTCTAGATGGCTTATCACCTGTGTTAAAACTTGTTGTGATACACGTATCAGCGGCTTACATAGGTCGCTTCATGGCCATTTTCATCTGCGCTGCCGCCATGACTACGGTTAGCTATCATGAACTTGCTAGCTTGCTAGCAACTTTAATTATATAAACTCATGTTAAGGCTTGTTTTGGGAGAAACTTTCAGTTCACGAAAAATAAGATAAGTTCATACTTTAAAGTTGTGATTATTTTGCTAATTGCTTGCTCATGGTATTATTTCAAAATGCAGGGTTTGGTGTTACTATTTGTTCGTGCCTCAGCTCCAGGTATAGTTACTTTGATTTTCACACTACTACTCATAGCATTAGGCACGGCTCTTCAGCCAACTTTAAAAGAATTTTTTGATCATCAGTTGAGTGAAAAAGTAAAGGAAAAAAGGAACAAAAAGAAGGAAGGAGAAGATAAGGAATCATCAGAACCGAAAGAAACTGGAAAAGAGCCAACTTCAGAAGAATTTTTTGGTCATCAGTTGAGTGAAGTAGTCAAGGAAAAAAGGAACAAAAAGAAGGAAGGAGAAGATCAGGAATCATCAGAACCGAAAGAAAGATCAGATAATAATGACATTGGAATTACTAATTTTTGGTGGTCTACTGCTACTATTAGCGGTTCCGTTTGTGCTGCCATCTTCATAGGCTCATTACCTTGGTCCAAAAAATTTGAATTGTCGTCTATTATCATGGGAGCTACGTGTTTATTGTTTATCCTCGGCATTTTCTGCTATTATCCTCAAGAGAAACCCTCAGAAATCCCTCTCACTTCCATTTATAGAGTCTTTAAGGCAGCTATTAAGAAGCGCAGATTGTCATACCCATCTTCGGAGCAGGGTTATTATAACAATGAAGATTCAGATGATTTACCAGAAGATCTCTATTATCGGACAGCAAAGGGTGAGGTTCACTTGTTGCCACGCCATCCATCATTTTTGTCGTTCTTGGACAGGGCTGCTACGACCAACTCTGATGTTGAAGAGGAAGTAGGAAAAATTTGTACGGTGGTGCAGGTAAGAGACGTGAAGAGCCTTTATCCTATTATTCCCTTGGGAGTTATCTTCTTCGCATACAGCTTGGTTTCTGCTTCTGGTAACACTTACTTTGTTCTGCAAACAACCAACTTGAGTTCTTTCAGCATTGGTCCTTTTCATTCTCCTATCATGCTTTTATTCGCAAGCAGATTTCTGGCTACTTTTGTGGCCCGAACAATCCAATCAAGATGTAAATTGGTAAGACCACTTTGGAGTATGGCTGTTGGCATGATTTGTTCAGTGCTATGCTGTATCGTGGCTTGGCAAGTGGAACATCGTAGGCTGTCTCAGATTAACTTTCTGAAAAAACCAGACGATAACATTCCCATAAGCATCATGATTTTAACTCCACAGTATTTCTTGCTAGGGCTGATGAAAGGATTTGCTGAAGGTGGACTAAAAACTTTCTTGAGGGATCGGCTGTACTCTGAATCAATGAAAAACTTTGTGGAACCATGCATCGAAATGATGTTGGGGATTGGGAAATTATCCAGCATTATATTCGTATTATTATTTCATGTCTGGATCAGGGATGACATAAACGATAGTCGCCTGGATCGGTATTTTCTGGTGTTGGCTTCGCTGGCTTCCCTCAGCTTTGTGTACCTTGTCATTTATGTATTCTGTCCCAAGTCATTAATGTTCCATAAACCCCAAGTTGTAGGTCCAGAAACCATCCAAGAGCCTGTTGAGAGGGAGGATGAATTATTACAAGTCCAGGTGGTTATTAATCAATAGTTTAGTTGTGTTACCAGTTCATCATCAGCTGTAAAGTAAAATTTAGTGTAGTAAGTTTAGGTTTGTTTTGTTTTTGTTTTTTTTTTTGCCTTCAGTAAGTTTAGGTTTGTTAGAGCTAGCTGTTCATTTATTCTTTACATTGTTTTCATGCTATTTGTTGGAATTGTGCATGCGTGAAGAGCTATTAGATGTTACATTATTTAATAATATAATAGCTAAATGACCAATTCAAAAAGAAAATTAAAGAAATTAATCAAATAAACTGTTTATAAATTATTTTTATTATTATTTCCTTCCACACTAATTTTTGTGACTTAGAAATTGATATACTCCTTCCATTCCTTCCTATAATAGCTCAAAATTTGAGTTGCCATGGTCCTTTTAATAAGAGTTTAATAAGAGTTGTTTGAACATTTAATAATTTTTTTAATTGCTAATTTACCCATACAACACCACTGTACGTCTGTTGTTCTATCCATACAAATTAGACAAAAAAAAAATAAAGAGATGGAACAAGTCGATCCTATAAGTTATGTTTGGGATTTTAAAATTTAAAATATATAGACAAAAACAGTGAAGTGTTGAGACAATTCAAAGGAAGGAAGACGAGAGACATGTATGTCAGTATGTATAACAATTACAAGGAACCGACTCGCAATGGGAGGTAGGATGGCTAGCCCACACCCTAACTTGATTTAGTGTTTGTTTGGAATAATTTATTTAAAATAATAAAATTTTATTTGCAGAATATGAAGTAAGTATGTGAGAAGGGTTTTTTTGGTACTTTGTACATATGATCTTATTTAACTAAAATAAATTATTTCAAATGAGCCTTTATTGTTAATGCACGTTATGTCACTTTCAATCTACAAAAAGGAAGACATTAAAAAACCATCAATGAAGCAGGCTTACCTTTTTAAGACGCTTATTCCACTGTGTGCAATGGTGGGTTAGGGTTTTTTCAGAATCTTTTTTCTCTTTTTTATATTCAGAATCTCATCTCAACTATTAGATTGATAAAAATAAATAGTCTACTTTTTTATATTTTATAAAACTATTATTTTAAACTCAAATAAAAAAGTTAAACTATTGAAACATGATCTACACTATTTATAATTGTAATAAAAAAAATAAATTAATAAAACACTATAATAATAGTTTTAGAAAATATTAAATCCGAACTATTTATTTTTTGATCTAAAGGTTGAGATAAGATTATGAGAAGAAAATGAGAAAAATTTTTTTGAGAAAATCTACTTCCGTGCAATGGCATTGTCCTCTCCAACACTGTTTTCTTCATTTTTGCTATGTATGTATGATGAGCTTAGCTAGCTATTTTTATTTCTACCAATTCTTTCGACGAGATTCATGCATTAACAACTACCTAACTTCTAGCTTCTTCTAACGATATTTTTCATTCAGGCTTGGTTCAAGCCATGCCTTGGTTCAAAAGTCAGCGGTGGAGGTTTTGATAGATTTTCTTACGGATGATGTTCATTTGAGCCTAAAGAAAACCATTGTGCAAATCAACATTGTAGTGTTAGATATTATTTCAAGATTATTTAGATTAAGTATTATTAGATTTGATAATTTAATATGTAGAATTAGATTTAGATTTTATTTAATTAATCTAGTTTATTTATAATTAGATTTAGATTTAAATTAGACTTTAGATTTGCCTATATTAAGGTCCATATTTACATAGTAGATCCATATTTACATGGTTTTACTCAAGGTTTCATAATAGTATTCCAAATGATCTTATTCCCTCTATATTTATATATAGACTATCCTTACATCGAGTTCCTTACATCCATTTCGTCAAGTTCTCCAATCACATGTTATCATGTGTTATATTTATTGTATATGAGTTCTCCAATAACATGTTACCATGTGTTATATTTATTTTATATGAGTTTATAATTAAATGATATTAATTTAAACATATTACACATGGTCACATATGATTGGTGAACATGACGAAATGGATTTAAAGAACTTAACCAAGTATTTTCCTTCATATATTACCTATCAAATTTCAACATGGTATTATAGTCAAGTTTGATGGTTCAATTTGTTTGAGAGCTTAATATGTGAGCTAAGGCACTGCAGCATGAAAGAGATTCTTTCTAGGCGTCTTCCCCTATGCTAGAAGGTTTTGATTTGTTTGATTTTGACTGTTTTATTTGTTCAAAGCTCAATTTGCAGAGTTCGATTGTTTCTATTCAATTTGTTCGATTTTGATGGTTTGATGATTTGATAACTCAATTGTGAGTTACTGCACTGGGCGTCTTTTATTATGTAAGAAGGGCCTTTGAGACTTATAAAAAGAGTTCAAGCCCAAGCTAGATCAGAGGACCTATGAGACTCAAAAGAGGAGTACAAGCTTGAAAATATTGGAGATATGTGAGGGATATCAATTTGCGTGATAGTGCCATCATCATAACACATCTTGTGTTTGAGCAATAGAGACAACTGCAAGTATCTTCTTGAGGCCATGATAATAGTAGAGGTCGCAGTAAATTTAAAGAATAATAGCAAGATTGCTAGACAAAGCAAAGAGGTGAAAACAAAACAACATAATTGAGGATGGTTCACAAACCAACACTTGAAGAAAAATAAAAAGCGAGATGCAAATTCTTCATTTTTCCTTCAAAGAATTGCATCTACAACAACTTCTAAAGAGATATGACATATTTTGAAGATTGAGTTCAATTTTCGAAAGAAGACAGATTTTGAAGATTGAGTTCAAGTTTCAGAAAAAGACAAGTTTAATTTGATGCTCTTTAAAACAAGGGGCAGTGTTGATATTGTTTCAATATTATTTAAATTTAGTATTATTAGATTTAATCATTTAATATTTAGGCATATTATATTTGGATTTTATTTAATTAATTTGGTTTATTTATGATTAGATTTAGATTTAAATTAAACTCTAGGTTTGTCTATATTAAAGTCCATATTTACATGGTTTACACAAGGTTTCATAATAATATTCCAGAGGTTCTTATTCCCTCTATATTTATATATGATCCTTCAAATTTCAACAGACACTCAGATGTAAGCAACACATGCACGCCAGTGATGCCACGTGCACACCGAATGAAGAGGAAGAACAATGTCGTACCCCAATTGGTTCCAAGTCTCCCAGCAGTGGTCAAAGAGACCATGAAATTGGAAAATGGCATTTACCGATCTAAACTAGAAGTACCGCGGCTCATACCAACGAGCAAGAGTTGGACGAATATTTGGGCACTTAGTGGCCACTGGAGTGAAAGAATGTGAATGAATATCATATTCAGCAGAGAAGAGCACATTACCAGTCCAGATGCACAAATGAACTCGACCCTCTGAATGCCAGCAATGAAGGAAGTGGGCAAAGTGGTAGTCATCAAAGGGGTAGAAATGGCAATGTTCCATAGG
>JBAGKO010174309.1:0-17503 GCA_037177275.1 Acacia concinna | reverse complement strand
CGGTTCCACGAAATCGTATAATTGCAAAAAAGTCCCACACTGTTGTCATTAACAACTTTAGCAGGTATATTGACAACAGTGTAGAACTTTTTTGCAATTACGCGATTTCGCGCGAGACCTTTTTGTAAATACGCGATTTTACAGGACCGTTTTATTATAAATTCTGTTGGTTGGGACCAAAACGCAATTTTCCAATTCGTTGACTCATCATTACCTGTTTATCTTTTGTGTGCTTTTTATTTTATTATTGTTCTGAAAAAAAAAAGTATCTTTTTTCATTGTGTTACGATAATATCTAAATATTTAAAAAGTGAACATACATACATCCATAAATTATTATCTTACGAAAATATTTAATTATATTATTACTACACAAAAAATTACACAACTAGAAAATTGTGATTTTGTGCTCAGATGCATTAATTCCCTGCTCCAATTTTGCACACATGTTCATCTTTGTTGGTGCAGACAAAACATGTCGTGGTCTGACAACGACCACACGAATTTGGATGACAAATCTTGCCTTGTTGCCTCTCATGCATGATCTTCACAATTTATACTCACAATAATTCTGAAAATGACATACATTTATCCTCTTAAATAATGAGACAATTATAAGATAACGATCCAATTTGAAAAACAATATTGCCTCCTATATATCTTATATTAAGGGACATTTGATTTGCGAGAGAGTTAATTCAGTCCAAAATATAAGAAACAAACATGTTATATATAATTTGAAGTAAATGTCAATAATACTTCCTCCCATATTAAATATAAGAATAAGTGAGTTTTTTTTTATACATTTTAACCATTCAATCACTACTCACTAGTATTTGAATCCTATTATTGGGAATTTTTTCTATGCTTAGAGATCAAACATCACCTATTAACAAGGTTATTGAAGAAAAATTGTAAATATAAAAGTTAAAAAAAGATTGATGTCTTACATTTAAAATTAAAACAAACATCAATCTAACTGACTAACTAATTAACTTGAGGTTGATTGAACCAACGGCTTCTACGCCGTGTGGTATGGTTAGTGCCCTATGTGACATCTAATCCAGATTCGATCCGGTGTCATGTAATAAAAAAAAAGACTTGAGGTTGATTGAGATGATAGGTATCTTAACCCCTTAATTAAAGATGTATCAAGTTTCATCTCTAGGCATTGGAAAATTATCAATAATAGAATTCAGATAATACTTTCCTTTTTTGAAAAAAAAGGAGAAATACTTTCCTTTTATTGTCCATATATATAATTTATACTATCAATTAATCTATTATTGGTTTATATTTATAAACACATAAGTTCTGATAGAAAAGGATTATAAATATATAAATTATAGGTCGGCAAAAAATAAATACATTATAGAGCATGTGAGATAATTGTTTTAAGTTTTTGTAGGACGCATATGAATCCATTAACACTGGGCTACACCACCGACACTGAAAATTAGAAATTATGGATAAAAATTAAATGTCAAGTATTCTTATCATTATTAGCCATTAATTGACATTTTTATTTTTATATGAAAATATTCTCTTTTTGGCCCTATTTATAAAGTGTCTCAAACATATTGTTCACAGTATTAAGCGTTGTATAATATTATATAATGAATTTTATTTTAAATTTCTAAAGACTTTTAATAAGGACAATTATATACCTTTAATTAATAAAAATAAAGATGGATACTTAAGTTGTATTTGGACAAATTCAACACTATAATAATTTGTAATCACCGTGAAACAGCAAACCAAAAAAAAAAAAAAACAGGATCAGTGATGAAATTGATGTTAATATTTTATATTTACAGTGTCGTAATAATGTTTCCAAATCTTTTTTTTTTTAAAAAAGGACAAATACATTTTCAATGAGCATAATCACCGAATTAAGTATGTAACTAACAAATTCATGGTTAATTTTTTTTACCTATATTCATGAATATATACTAGTGTGTGTGTTTAATATACCTTGGGCATAACATGAGAGAACAACATCAAATTTGATGGAAAACGATACTAATCATATTTGAAAACCCCAACAAATGGGGCACTAAATTGAATAAACCTAACTAATTCATCTCCAATATTTTGAAATTAGAAATTCGATTTCACATTGTATTCAATCAAATCTTTAAAAGATTAAAGTGTAAATTTATCTTAAAAATTTTTACTTAGTAGCAATATTATTTTAAAAGTTTTTTTAATGTTTAATATTGTCTAGAAGTATTCAAATGGAGCAATACTGCCTTATATAGTTAAAAAAGTTAATAGTTAACTTCATTTTTAGAAGTATGTGATAATATTTACTATGCTTTAAAGTTTCTAGGGTGATATTGAATTAAAAAAAAATTTGAGGCAACATTATTTTTTAATAAAAATTTTTAAAACAAATTTACACATTAACCTATCTTCAAAAGCCCAAAAACGTAAAGGAAAGGTTGAAAACAAGTATTCTCTCCCAACGCTCATCATTTTTGTATTATAAGCAAGGACTAATTTAGGGGGAAAAGTTCCGATAAAATAATTACAATGGAGGAGAAAAGAAATCAAGCGGTAGGATATTTGAATTAGCTTTTAAACCTTTTATGATTTATGAAATAAATTTAGGAGAGAATTTTTATTTCGGATTTACGGAAAAAGGCTTCTGAAATTAAATTATGGATTTAGAGTTTTCTAAAACAGATAATTTAGCATGTGGTAATGGGGGTGATGTAGTTGTATGAGAGTGAAAATGCAATAGAGATAATGAAAAGGGAAATAAATAACCAATGAGAAGAGAAGAGAAGAGAAGAGGGAGCGGAGGGTAATACGTAATTCTAAATCAAGTCCATGACTTAGATTAGAGAGTTGTTGAATTTGCCCAAATTTTATTAGTTCTTGTGATTTTACGATATAATATCACATGCTTTTTTTTGTTAACACAAATTCTTGAAAAAAGCAGAGGCTAAAAATAGCATTACCATAAAGTTGGATTTCATTGCTGCCCCACAAGATTGTTCCAAAAAAATTTGGAACCTGGACAAAAGGAAAAAAAATGCTACAAATTGAAATTAAAATCCTATTGTAATAGTTTCTTCATAGTTCAGACAAACAATATATAGCTTTTATTTCAATATACGGTACAAAGAATCTGTTTCCGCTGTTCCCTGGTCCCCGAAATCTGCCATTTGATTTGATTTGTTGAAACTTGAAACCCCACAGTTTTCTCAGTGGTTTAAGCAAAGAAAACCGACATTTGAGTCTACAAATCCCACTTTTTGATCAAAACCTTCATTTCTGATCAAAATTTCTGGAATCAGAGCTCATACGGACATGGCGTATTCCGTTACAAGCTCTGCTACTTGCAGAAACCACCTCGATTCTACTAGGATGATTCCAAAGGAGATGTTCCCTTCTTCGCATTTGCCCTCAAGCTTCCTCAAATTTGCTCCTCACCCTTCTTCTTCGGTTACTCGAACTTCCCCTATTGTCTCGTGCGCGATCATTAAAGAGCCTGCATCTGTTGTCGCAGAGAACGGTAATGGGTCGGTGGTAATGCAGCGACCTGATTCGTTTGGCCGATTCGGTAAATTTGGCGGCAAGTATGTCCCTGAGACTCTAATGTACGCGCTTAGCGAGCTTGAGGATGCGTTTCATTCCCTTTCTGCTGATGAAGATTTTCAGGTTTTCCCATCAATATCACTGGATTCTAATTTATCTATGGGTTTAATTTTTCGATTTTTACACAACAGGTCGGTGCGGCAGAGTAACGAATTGATTCGCATCTTTTATCAGCTCTTTTTAAATGCTAGAACTACTTTTGAAGATATATAGTTTTGTTACCATTGGACAATTACGTTAATAATCTCCATTTCGCACACACGCCCATCCACAAACATCGCACCTTGCCAAATGTCAACGTGGAACATCCATTCACAAACACACAGTGAGAAACATGGTTATCTGAAAAAATTATGGAAGTATTTCTGAGATGTATATTTGAAATTGCAGAGAGAACTCAATGGGATTTTGAAAGACTATGTGGGCAGGGAGAATCCTCTTTATTTTGCTGAGAGGTTGACAGAGCATTACAAGCGTCCTAATGGTGAAGGGCCTCACATTTATTTGAAGAGGGAAGATCTTAACCACACTGGGGCTCACAAAATTAACAATGCTGTTGCACAAGCTTTGCTTGCCAAGCGGTTGGGTAAAAGACGCATTATTGCTGAAACTGGAGCTGGGCAGCATGGAGTTGCCACCGCTACTGTATGCGCTAGATTTGGTTTAGAATGCATAATTTATATGGGTGCGCAGGATATGGAAAGACAAGCACTTAATGTCTTCAGGATGCGTCTTCTTGGTGCAGAGGTTGGTTAATTGTAGTTGTTATGCCATTTTGTTTGCCTAACACCCCTTTTATTTAGTCTTAAGTAGAGAAAAGTATAAGGGAATGGTCTTTATTCAAAGTTGTTTATCTCAATAACAGTTTGCCTTTTATAATATCCTAGAATGCTTGTAGGATATATATTGTTACCATCCCAGACTAAGATAGGGCTACTGACTTTTATTTATTCTAACAGTTTTTCTAGAAAAATGTGTTTCATGCAATCTAGTTGCTTGATACTGACTTTAGAATTTAAACGACTCTTTACTATAACAGTTTTATGAATGTGGTATGGTCATGAGCTTGTTAATAGGGCGACTCTATAACGTAGGTTAGAGCAGTCCATTCTGGCACAGCAACTCTGAAGGATGCTACATCAGAAGCTATAAGGGATTGGGTGACAAATGTGGAGACAACTCATTATATTTTAGGTTCTGTTGCGGGCCCACATCCGTACCCTATGATGGTAAGAGAATTCCATTCTATGATTGGTAAGGAAACCAGAAAGCAAGCTTTGGAAAAGTGGGGAGGGAAACCAGATGTGCTGGTTGCATGTGTTGGCGGAGGTTCAAATGCTATGGGACTTTTCGATGAGTTTGTTGATGACAAAGATGTTAGGCTGATTGGTGTGGAAGCAGCAGGGTTTGGCCTTGACAGTGGCAAGCATGCTGCAACATTATCAAAGGGAGAAGTTGGGATTTTACATGGGGCTATGAGCTATCTGCTACAGGATGACGATGGGCAGATAATTGAACCTCATTCTATTAGTGCAGGGTGATTTTCCTGATTGATATTTTTGTTGTTGATTTACTTTACCCCCCTGTAGACTCTGCTTGTTCTTATAAAAAGAATTATGTGCATTGTGCAGCTTGGATTACCCTGGTGTTGGACCTGAACATAGCTATTTGAAAGATTTAGGACGTGCTGAATATCATAGTGTCACTGATGAAGAAGCGTTGGAAGGTACTTGCCTGACTTTTGCTATATCTAATAATCTAATACAGACATAGCTATTGTGTTTTCTTTCTCCTTCCTTTGCGATGGCATAATGTGTCATCTTGCGGTTTCCAGATTCAGAATGCTTATGATCATTAAGATATATGATCTTGAGATGATAAGAAAGGTTAATTATATCTTAGGCACTAAGCACAGTTGGGGCTGTTGCATTCTGAGGAGACTATAGCCATCTGGTTTGTTGAATGACATGTCTTTTCTGAAGACCGATTCTTAGTATTTCCAACTACTGTCAAATAATGGAGCTGGCACTTGTGATACTATGGTGAACTTGAAGTCTCAAATCGTTCTTAAAATTTATGTTCCTTTCTGCTGGTTTAAATTAGTCCAATTAAGTTGCTTTGTGCTAGTATAATTTGGTGATACGAGATCAGGATTTTATGGCTCTATCATAGTGAAAAACTTGGCAATTGAAGTCTTTCAAGTGATCAGCAGATGGTGATGCCTTCTTTCCTGGATGCGTATGTTTGTTTGTGTGGAGAAACTCATCAAAGTAGAACTTCTAGTGGATCAGGAGTTTATTATTATCTTGATCTCATAGAATCAATATTGTCCAGAAGTCTCAGAGTTATACTTCTTTTTCACTATCTTTTGAAGTTTGTATTGTGCACAACAGTATCTCTGTTTCCCATTGATCATATTTTTGTTTCCCCTACATTAGTGCCATATATAACTGGAATAATATAAAATATTGTTTGGGTTCTGTTGGAGAAATTTCTTTGAAAGTCTTAATCTTATGGAGCTCGGTTGTATGAAATATTCATGCATCGTGTTATTATTGGGAAAACTCAGCAAACGTTTGAAAGCTATGACTAAGTCATGTGTCATGTCATTCTTCATTTAGTAAGACATGCATTGCTGCTGCAACTACCTGGCCGTTTCTATTGTGCATGGCATCTAATTAGATACTACATTCTTAATTTTTTTGGGCAGAAGTTTTAGAAAGATATGGTGTCTTTTTTATTTTAGCCAGGCCTTGTTTTTCTGCTTCATTCATGGATACTCTTTTGTGCGCGCGCAGCTTTTAAGAGAGTTTCAAGACTTGAAGGCATAATCCCAGCATTGGAGACATCTCATGCCTTGGCCTATCTTGAGAAGCTATGCCCAACCCTTCCAGATGGAGCCAAGGTCGTGATTAACTTCAGCGGCCGGGGCGATAAAGATGTTCAGACTGCCATCAAGTATTTGAAGGTTTGAAGAGATGGTCATATTCTGCAATGATTTGATGCATCCAGTTAGGACCAACAATTGGCTGCTGAATATCTTCATCTTCATCCTAGAGAGTTAGTAACTTAGTGGCAGTTTTAAAATTTGTGTAAAGCAAAGTTGTGTTTGAGAAGACGTTATACATATAAGATGTGTTATTTGGTTGGCCAAAAAAAAAAAAGATGTGTTATTTAATGCTCGTAGCCCATTTAGCTGGTTATATTAATAAGGACTATTATTTCAAATCTACTAATAAAGCAATTTACTCTGTCTCTTAGTGATACAGTCATTTTAGTTGTGTTCAGCTGTTTATTGGTCATTAATAGACTAAAGCTACTTGTTATATTTGCAAGACCAATTGAAAACTCTAACTCTGAAGTTTGAACGTTGAATTTACCATTTGATGTGATTTCTATTGAACCTTGATTTGAAAGTAAACATATTGATTTTTCTCTAGGTATTTTTTTAGTCAAATGATTATTTTTTATAAACTGATGATTAAAAGATTGATATTTTATTTTGCTTGTTTTATCCAGTGCTTAAAGTTATTTAAATGTTACAAATAATATTTGAATAAATTAAATTAAATTTATAGAATTAAAATTTTGTGTGAAGTTGAATGATTAATACACTTTTGTCTTGGGAAAAAAGTTGTTAGGACAGGAAAGATGTGTTTTCACTTGATGAGCTTTTAAGATTCAATTCAATTAGCTGGCCCCAAAAAAAAAAAAAACAGGAGACTCGGCGAAAAAAAGTACTTAATTCAATTAATTCACCTTAATTTATGTTATAAAGAATATAATAAATTTTATATTGTTCAAAATATTTTAATATTGTCATATGGTCTACTTTATATTTTGTACTTGTATATGATGGATAGACAAAATTTTGAGCAAGACAAAATTGAAACTCCCAAAGGCTGATGAATAATACATTAAATTAGTCTCTTACTGGTCCATTTGATATCTTAAACATTTAATTCAGACTGAACGATATTAACCTTAAAAGCATTATCCACTTCAATCTTCCTACAATTGAAAACAAAATCTTGTCCACAAAAGAGATGTTCTTGTTTTTTTGTTCATGTTGGCTTCAATATTAACCTTAAAAGCATTATCCACTTCAAATCTTCATCTTCAAATTACACAAACTTCAAATGCATCCACAAACAGCTTTTGTGCTTTCAGACACTTCATTTCTGTTAGTTCTTCGGTGAAAATGGAAGCTTCCTCACTTGCAATTTGCAGATTCCCAGCATCATCAGCTTTTCTATGAAACTGGTTCCTCTCTCTCTCTCTCTCTCTCTCACACACACACACACACACACAGAACTAAGAAATACTTGCTTTTCTTTCTTTTTTTTTGTTCTTCTGAGAAACAGGTCATGTTCACATATATGTTCAGTCTTAGGATAAAAAATGGTGGCAAATTATAATTACGAAATAGCTTCTTCTTCTTCTTCTTCTTTTTTGGGTTGCATAAAAAATGAATTATTTCTATGGGCGTGTATTTGATTGAATGATTATGTTTCCCTTGTCTCCTTTCATGCCGGAAGTATGTATTTTACATTAGAAAAGTGATAAAACCTGTGTATTTTTATATGTTTAATAGAAGGAGGGAAAAGGAATAGAAATTTTAGCTTATTCATTTTCTTTATTGATTTTTTAAAATTGTTTTTTCCAATTTATTCTCTTTCGCTGACACCTTAAAAAGGAAAAACGGGGTCAATTTAGATAAATTAAGAATATCCATTAGTTTTCATGATCTTATTTTCTCTGCACACGGTTTCCTAAACATAGGTTTGATTTTCCCTTTTTCCTCATTAAAAAACGAAAATGGGGTGAAGTTAGATAAATTAAGAATATCCATTAATTTTCTTGATCTTATTTTCTCTGCACACGGTTTTCTAAACATAGGTTTGATTTTCCCTTTTTCCTCCTTAAAAATGCCATAAGTGCATAACCCCCCTAGTTTAGGGTAAAGATGATATTTTAGATTAGAGAACATAGCTATTTCATCCAATCGTAATAAATCAAATTAAACTCAGAACATCAAGAATATTAAGATATGGTAACTCAGAAAGTATGAATGATTGCTAAGAAAAACAAATGAAAATTTATACATACAACTCTAAGAAAATTTTGACTTTTGGGATTACTGAATTACACCCCAAGAAAAAAGTTCCTAGTTGTCAGTGAAATTATAGCTCTTTAGCTGTCATTTTGGTCCATTTTCTTGCTGAGAGATACATGCAATGTATTGAAACTTGAAATACTTGAAGCCTTAAAATACACTATCACACCGAACAAATTGGCCTCTGAAGATCATAATAGCTATAATGCATAAATGTGAAACCTTCAAAAAAGTAGAAAGATCCTTTCTGTGTGTCTATACCTCTATAGATATTCTCAAGACTGACTCAAAAAACCACAAATAAAAGGACCACAGTATTATGAACCCTTTGATCACTGAAGGGTCATTTTCTCTTAGGACAAGTTCACATGGCAAACATTCAATATTGGCCTCAAAAGACCAAAATTTCCGCCACCAATGCACATAATAAAATCTCAAGTTGCATCACAAGCATACTAATATTAATATAATCTCTGGATCATAACAAGATCATCAAATAGGAAATAGTACTTGGATTATTATTATTATTAAACATTTCTCATGTGATAAAAAAAATGTTTCGAGATTATCATCCTCGACTGTGAAAACATGAACATTTATTGTTTTTCCCAAAACTTCTGGGAAATCTGAAACACACAACTCACTGACCAATCTTATGGGTAATGATACAGTTTCCTCAGCAGAATTATTACTTAGTATTAATATTTACAAGTGCGCACACCGCCAGATCATCCCAATTTAAACAAAACCCAAGGTAATTAGCTTCCTTGTCCCTGGCTGAGATGATAAGGGCATAAGGTTGTACCAGGTTGTAAAGTTTCTCCTCCACTCTATTGTTTTGCCTGAAAAAAAGAACATAATGATAAATCAGATTAATGATCGTCAGCAAAAAATAACATAATGATAATTAATTACACACCTCTGGGCCTAATTACAAGAACCCATTAATTTTTTGAAAAATCCTAAAAAAGCTAATTACATTAGTTAATCATATCATATTTTGTGTTTTATTATATTATATATTAGTTTATAAGTCAAACACTATAATTTGAAATAAAAATGATAAATTTAAATGTATTAAAGCAATATAATTAGCTTTCTTAAATTTTTCTTAAGATTCTTCAAAAAAGTCAACGGCACTTATAATTAGGAGTATAATTAAAATATTCCTTTACTTTTAATACCCTCATGCCCATGTATCATCTAAATTCCCCCCAATCTCTTGTCAATAGTGGGGGCAGATGGATACAATGTGTGGGACCCACTAGGCGGTGGGTCTCATTCATGTGAACGGTCCATTTGAATGGTAGGTCTCACACGCTTTTGCGTTCTTACCAAAATCCAATAATATTTGATTGTCTCACACTTTCACAGGGCTTTTATTTTCCTAAGGTCCCACCAAATATTTACAATGGCGACAGACAAGTCCTTCCTTGCCGTGAAGGTATGAACCAAGGCATATTCTCAAGTCATCTATTTGAAAGCTGTCCATTTTCAATCTAACTCTCAAGTTGAAATTGGAACAGAAGACGATGGATTCAAAGTAACTACGGTTAGGTAGCAATTCAAAGTCCAACCACTACAAACCAAACATGGGATCACCTAAACCCAGAATAGGGCTACCAACGGGTAGTTATGATATTCTGAAACACAGTGAAACCTAACTCTGCAATATAAGCCTCAAAATTTTACCTTTCATAAAATAACACACTTTTATAGGAGTGAAAAAGTTTAGCACTTAGAAAGGTGTTTGAACTCTTTAAGAAATAAGAGTATTTTGTATCAAAAGTTTTAGTGAGGTTTCACCTAACAATCGGACAATGAATAACATTTTCCCCTTCTTTTGGATGAATAGATTACCACAATTGAAGAGTAGCGGTTTCTTTAATTAGTACATACTACAGCCAAAAGGCGAAAACAACTGGTTATGAAGAAATAAGACACATCTTGATACGAAAATTAAAAAGAATGAAATGATTCACTAGAAAATACCTGTGAATACAAGAAAGTTCCAAGGATGGCGATGGCAGCTCCAAAAGCATTGACGGGTTGAACTGGCGTGTGGAAGATGATGATGGATGAGACTATAACTGATATACGTTTCATTGTGTTGCCAACGCTAAATGTCAAAGGAGAGATCTGGTCCAGAGACATGTATGAGACCTGGTTGTACAGATGATAGAACACGCTCTGAGCAGCCACCCACCTATCGTGTTCAATTAACAGCCAAACATTTTAGTTGTAAAATGGAAAAGTGCAGAAGCTTTCAGAATAAAAGGGAGGGGAAAAACTCATAAGGCCTTTGTTAGTTAGAAAAATCAACAAAACTCATAAACAACAAGAGATAATGTGGCTGAAACAAAGAGTAATTAACAAAATTGTTTACATTGTATTCTAGATGAAATTTTCAAAGGTTTATTCTTTAATTCCATTCAGATGTACGGAAAACAAGGGTACCAAATTACAAGGACAAATGTTTCTTTATATAACAAGTTATTAGGCATATCAAAACAAGAGATGGACATAGTATAGAAACTTTTAGCACTAAGGCAGGTCACTTCATTGTAGGCGTTCATCAAGAATTCAAACATCTCCAGAGAAAATCCAGCTTAGTTAAACATGAAAGTGAAGGGAAAAATAGAAACTTTCAATCAGATAAGAGGCCATGCAGCATCAAACACTTGTATTCCCTCAAAAAGATAAACAAGATGTTTGTATAATCTTTTTAGGATATAGAAACAGATATGCATAAAAATTCAGAACCACATGACCATGGTAAAAATACTAAAGGAAACATCAGTAGTTACAATTACCATATGAATTGGGGTCCAATTTGTGAGAGGGCTGTTTGCCATCCGGCTGCCCACATCTTCGGTCCCTCCACAGCAAATGCAAACGGTGTGAGGATCAAGAGAGACAACATCGACAAACAAGCATAGTAGTTCATTCCGCTGACAGACTTCCCCTTCATGCCCTTCTTTGAAAAGATATTGCGAAACACAAATGCCAGATTTGATATCATAGCACCCATGAAACCTGCAGAAAAAATGTTGAAAGATAAAATGTGAGGGAATAAAGAGCTAACTTAGACAACAAGTGAACAAAGAAATCAATTACAATGTCCCAAGTAGCCTCCTTCGATAACAAAATCACCCAAAAATGTCACAGCAAATCAACCCAGCATTCAATGGTTTAAACTTCAAGCAAGCATATAGGCCTCAAGGGACCATTAAAGGGAAGTCAGCCAAAGCAAAGGAAAACACCAGAGACTTACAAAGACCAATTTAGTTTTTCTCATACTATCTCTATCTGCAAATTGTTCACAAAAGTGACACAAAAAAGAAACAGAATACAATAAGAAAAATAGTTTTCAAATGTAAAATCACTTTATTACCAGTCATATTGAAATTTAGCTCGGTTACAGCAGCAAGAGCGCATCCACCAATAATTGGAATCAATGAAAGATAGACAGGCACCGGAAAGGTCTCACCCAAGAGAAGCCTTGAAACCAACACACTGAATGCAGGCTCACCACTCTTGATGATGTGGGTGAATGAAACTGCAACTTTTGACATGCTAACAGTTGCTGCTACATGTCCGATTGTGTGTGCAACAGCAACCTATATGAAAAAGGCAAAAAACATTAAGATCACTATTCATTAGAGAATAAATCAATTCAGGAAGAGAAACAAGAACTACTGAAGCTCTTTGTCAAATCTGAAACTTTGCAACAAACAGGGAGAGGGAGGCTATGGTAAGTTCCTCTCTCAATTTGATCATTTGTGAATTAAAACGTTTAACTAAACTCCCCCGGTTCAGCTGCATAGTTTAATTGGACTGAATTTTCAATTTTATACTTGTGGTTTCACCCTATATCCAGTGAAAAGTATGCATACACATGTTATCGATCAAAACATTGCTTTCTCTACATGCAGACAATTTTTCTCGGGAAACAAACAAAACCCAGTCACTTACCGGAAACAAGGTCTTCCAGAACTCAAGATCAGTCTTAGGCGCCTCAGCTATCCTTGTGGCCCAAGAGATCAACATCATAAGAGACCCACAAGCAAGTGAGAGAGTGGAGGTAAGCCAAGGGTAGGGATATGCATTGAGGACCTTCTTGTTATAAATATTGAAAACCACATTCAGAGCCCACCATGTTGCAAAGTATATCCCAATTTTCACCTTCTGAGCTGCCTCTGAAGGTGTACTTGCTTCAATGTCTGATCGCTCTGCCTCATACGCTTTACATGTGATCAAATTCTGCTGTCGCTGGGTGTTCGCAGAAGTAAATTTCCCAGGAGAAGAAAGGTACAGAGGTTTTTCAACAGAAACAAGGGCTTTCAGGGGTTTTACTTTTGGAAGAGTAGGTGGAAACGAAGATAGCTGAACCGGGTTTGAATGTTTTCCCCGGAAAATAGCTTCAGCAGAAAAAGAAGAAGCTCTGATCGGTAGAGCAGATTGTTTCACGGAACAAATCATTGTGTCGGAAAGTCTGAAGCTTTGAACCAAACCCTCAATGAATTGCTCGAATGTGATCAGAAGAAGAGCCAAGTACAAATCAAATTAGAAATCTATGTCAAGAGGGTTGTGGAATTATGTTTGAACACAAAGCCTTGAACTTGATGACTCTAAAATATAGATGACTATCACCGATCTGCCGTTTGACCTTCACCTAACGCCTCCTAGGATGATGAAAGGCTGGCTGCATAAATAAAATTACTGAAAAGATATCTGTTAAATGTTAATTAGGAAATCCGGGTTCAACGATTTTCACTTATGCGATATATATGAGAGCAGATTTGTTAAGTTGTAGTTAATTTGGTTAATGGAGAGATATTTTAGCGAAAATTAAATCAAAAAAGAGTTACTATCTTTTACAAGTAATATTAATCACGGGAAAAAAAGTTATAATCATTAACTTACTAAAATCATTATGAAATAATGATACGGACCCATATTTTTGGGGTGATATTATTACTTGCTGTTTGAAAAAAAAAATTTATTTAATTCTAATTAAAAGATTCAGTTAACTTTTTTAAAAAATCTTAAAAAAATTAATTACATTATTTTAAAGTATTAAAATTTATCATTTTTCTTCGAACTATATTGTTAACTTATAAACTAATATATAATATAATAAAACACAATATGTGATATGATTAAGTAATTTATTTTACTTCTTTAATTTTTATTAAAAAAATTCAACTGATTCTTATAATTAAGATCGAAGAGAGTATTACTTATTACAATTTTTTTATTTAACCGTTATATTATATTTCTTCAGTAAAACGAAAGATATATTATATATCATAATATTAATTTGATTTTTAAGAAAATTAATTAAATAATTAAAAATATTTATATTTATAATTTTTATTCAAATTAATTCGTCTTATTAATAAGTTGATAATAATTTAATTATATCCAGAGAATCAAAAAAGCATTATCATTGAATGTATAAAAAAATCTTTACTGTAAAACATATAATTGAAAAATTCAACTTCCATCTAAGCTTTTACCATTAAGTATTACTCCCTCTGTTTTTAAATATAAGATTTATTTTTGTGTAATTGGGAGGAGTATATTTATAATTTAGAATTAAAAGAAGAGAGTTATATCACTTCTCTATAGCATAAAATTCCAATCTAGGTTTAAACGGTGGAACTGTAGCATAAAATTCCAACCGCTAAAGTTTAAACGGTGGAGCTTTAGCAGCCTAAATTCCTATAAGGACAACAATCGCCGCCCTTTCATAAATTATGTTATATATAAAATAAAATTAATGATAATATTTTTACTAAATATTACTTGCTACCAAACATAATTTAATAATTCAATCTCAATCCTTGTCCATGTCTATGTCCCTTTCCCTATCACAATCCCTCTTTCAATCCATCAAAACTTAAGCCACGTACCAAACAAGGCCTTAAGATTTTTCTTAAACATAGGATTGTAAATTAAACTTTTAAATTATATAAACTATAGAGTGTCATTATACTCCCTTTGATCCTAATTATAAAGGCCTGTTAACTTTTTAAGAGAATTTTAGGAAAATTTTAAAAAAGCTAATTATATTATTTAATTACATTATAGATTGTATTTTATTACATTATATATTAGTTCATAAGTTAAAAAATATAATTTAAAGAAAAACGATAAATTTTAATATCTTAAAATAATATAATTAACTTTCTTAAAAAAAATTTAGGGTTCTTTAAATGGATCCTTATAATTAGGGGAGTATTATTTTACTCATCCAACAAGAGGCAACACAAGACCAATAGGTAAAATGACCCAAAAAATATAATTACAAAAAGGGCCATAACCAATAGGGAAAATGTCATTTAAATATCATTTGAAATTGTAAAACTCAAATTGATCTGTTAACATTTTAAAAAGACAATAAGGTATCATGGACCAAATTAAGTTTTTAAATTTTCTAATGTGAACAGTAGTAGGATTTCGCAAGATAAGTAATAAGATTTTGCAAGAAGAGTAATGGATTTCGCTATATTTTTCTGGTCTCTGTTTTCCTCTTTCCTTCTGACAGTACTGTTCATCTGACACTGCCACTAATTGACACATAGTGACAGATGAGAGAAAAAATGAGAGAGGGGATTTTCACAAGTTGAGTAATAAGATTTGTAAAAATAGTAACAGAATTCGTTAGTTTGTGGATTACTTTTCACATTAGCAAATTTGAAAAATAGAGGAGATATGAGATTTTTTGCAAGTTGAGTAATGTGTTTTGCAAAAATAGTAATGAAATTCGCTAGTTTGTGGATCACTTTTCACATCACCAAATTTAAAAAATCCAATTTAGTCATAGTACCTTAGTGTCTTTTTGAACTGTTAACAGACATTTTTAAGTTTTAAAAATTTAAATGGTATTTAAGTGTCATTTTCCTAACTCACATGCCTTTCTCTTTTCTCTTTTCTCTTTTCGCCTACATAACCCATATTCCTTTCATGTGGTTTTGGCTACCATGAATCCATGATCCAAGGAGCGCCCACAGAAACAGATACTCCTCCAAAGATTTGCTTCAATAAGCCAATTTATCATGTGTTTATATAGCATAAATAATTGGGAAAAAACTGAAAAATACTATCAAAATTGGTAAAAAATAAATAAGTTGAATTTCAATAATTCAAAAAGGACCAATTTAAAATTTTAAAATATTGAAAAATTTAAGAAATTACCTAAAAGCTTAGTTTTTTATTTGAATAAAGAATCCTCAACCTTTGCCAGCTACCAGAGCCAGCAACTGTTAGCTTTGGTGATCTTGTTGGTAGTTGGCCACTGGAGCTTTAAGGTAAAAGTTGTTAATATAAATAATAAAGTTGTAAATATAGTTCACCAAATTCTGACAGTCTCATATATTTTTTTGAATTTTACAATCAAAAGTCTTTAGGTCCCTATATATACTCAAGTTGTTAACATAAATATCAGGTTATTAATATAGATAATAAAGTGGTAAATAAGGTTTACCGAAACTTCATTGTCTCATATAATGTTTTTTAAATTTTTCAAGTAAAAGTCTTTAATCTTGATATTAAGTTATTAATATGAATATTAAAGTTGTAAATAAGGGCCACTGAATTCTAGTGATCTCATAATTTTTTTTTGAATTTTTTAAGTAAAAATTGTAAATATAGATACCTAAATTGTTAATGTAGATACTAAAAATTGTAAATAAAGTGATCGAGGTTCCATCTCATTTATATATAACTTTAGTAATAATATTAACAATTCAAATATCCATCTTGACGCTTTTTGGTAAAGAAAAAAAATATGAAACCATCGGAGTTCCGATGAACCTTATTTACAACTTTATTATTTATATTAACAACTTGAATATCAATATTAGTATATTAACTATTCTAATATCTATTATAACAACTTTTGCCAACGTTAGAACTCCGATGGTTAGCCATCGACAAGGTCACTGGATCTCCAATGAAGGTCACCACCTTCGGTCACCAGTGCCGAAGCTACAATAGCTAGTAAAGGGTTGAGGATTTTGTTATTAAAATAAAAATTAAGGGGATTTAGGTAATATGCATGAAAAAAAATTATGACAATTAATGTGTTGAAGTAAAAGAGGAACTAATTAGTTAATTATAACATATGTGACATAATCTTCATTAAATACTCATGTACATGATATTAAACTACATTTATAAAAAATGTTACATAATATATTTGTATATAAGTTGCTGGCTATAAAAAATATTTATTTATAAATTAGATAAATTAATTTAAAAAAACATGAAAATATCAAAAACTTACTATTAGAATAGTACTATGTTTAGAATTAAACCATGCATCCCCAACATAATAACAGGCAGGTGCAATGAATATAATAATAGTTAGCCTCCTGCTTCCAATTTCCATTATCGCCTTTTCTTCTCAACTTCATCTATCCCAACCTCCTTATTCATATGAATAAACATTTTTTCTTCTTTTTCCTCACCTATTTTTTTAACAAAAAACATTTCGAGCTCTACCTATATTAAAAAAATATTTTTATTCATAAGTCCTAAAAAATTATTATTAAAAAAATTAAAATAAGTGTACAATGAAAAAAGCAATTAAAACATATTAGATAATAGATTACATATAGTATAGCACAGTGTTTGTCGTTTATTTTAAGAGATTAAGTGTGTGTTTGGGAAGGTCTTATTTTTCAAAAATAAGATTTTATTACGGAGTACGAGGTAAGTATGTGAGAGGGGTCTTTCTCGTACTGCGTAATAAGATCTTATTTTTGAAAAATA
>JBAGKO010174168.1:0-17534 GCA_037177275.1 Acacia concinna | reverse complement strand
GGGGTCATTACTCTTTCCCCAAAAGACTAGTCCAGTGAGGTGTGCAACGCCACTCGCTTATGTAGCACTACACTTTTCCGAGCCTCTCCGATGTGAGACTTTGTTACACTATGGTGATATAAAAGGGAATGGAAGTTGGAAGTAAATATTGCATGAAATCAAAATTCGTATGTAGGTACCACATTTTGCCATGTGTATGCCTAAAGTGGAGAGACCACACATTTCAATTAAGGCATTATATTTTTATTTTGTATTATATTTCATTTTATTCTATTTATCAAATACCTCTACCATAAACAGAAGCATAGTCGATGTTTAATTAAGTTTCTTCAAGAAATTAATCTTTTGCATCTGAAGATAATTGTACCCTTTCTTTTTGTCCTTGCGTTACTTCTGAGCCATCTAATACGCAAAGTAAGATTTAAGAGGAAAACAAAACATACGTCACCATTTTATGGACCATCTAATATGCAAAGTAAGGTTTAAGAGCCCAAAAAACAAACAAACAAGCAAACACAATTGAGCATTTTATAGATGTTGAGCAAAGCAAGATTCACTTTTGTACCATACTTTAAAAGACAGAATAGTTACGTAAAAACAAACACCCGTGTTCTTCAATCTTTCGGTAAAGGACACTTTGAGATTTATAATACATTCAATTAATTATGATTTGGGACTAAATTATTCTTTATTTCATGTTAAAAAGTTTAAGTAAGTTGGATTTTAAGGATTTATCAAGGTTATGACATACTTTCAGGTTTAAAGAAATGTACTTATAAATTGCCCACAAAAAGGCTCTTACCTCATGACCAAAGATTTATAATAATAAAATTATATAATCACCCTTTATCATAAAATATTTTAGGTTATAAAAAAAATTGTTACAGATTATTCCATATTTATTAATTTTATTACATCATTTTATCCTAATAACAATAATATGTATCTTTGTTAGGATTCGATTTGATGAATTTAAATGGAAAGTAGGTTTATTAACTACGTGCCTATCAAACAAAAAATTTGGATAAGATCTAATGGGATCTCCCCTTTCAAAATCGGATATGAAAGTTTCCTCTCGAGCTCAAGTAGTTACATCAAATAAAGAGGCCTCAAGGGATTACTTATGGTGGGGATAGACACTAAACCTCAAAAAGCTATGATGCCACACAACATCCATGTCTCAGTTAATGGTCAGATTAATTATGATGTGAAGTTTGTGAGAATTAATTTGGAATTATATTTTGATAGGCAATTACCTAAATCCCTTAATTTAAAATTTGAAAAACGAAAACAAATAACAAATAACGATTTTAACTTATTAAAGAACGACAACAACTAAATGTATCAGAAAAAAAAATGAACAGCAACAACTAAAATATTACTTTATCCAGTTCTAATTATAAGGACCCGTTAACTTTTTTAGAGAATTCTAAAAAAATTAATTACATTACTTTAATATATTATAATTTATCATGTTTCTTCAAATTATGTTGTTTGACTTATGAACTAATATATAATGTAATAAAACATAATATATGATATAATTAAGTAATGTAATTAATTTTCTTAGGATTCTCCAAAACAATCAACGGGCTTTTATAATTAGAACTTGAGGGAGTATTAAATAGTTTGACTTTTTTAAGAAGAAATGTAAGAAATTTTTAATTAATTTTTTTTACAATTTCTCATATATATATATATTTCTCTCTAACAAAATTTATAATCCCTTTTTATTTATTTTATGGTTCAAAAACCCTTTCTTGATTATTTTATAAAGGGTTAAAGGTAAAAAATACTGATAATGTGTTTTTATCCAAAGTTTATTCAGCATCATTTGCTTTTCGAATGTTAAAAAATACCTATAAACTTTAAAATGAGTTTAAAATTGTCAATTCCCTTACCAATATTTGACGATTGTTAATTGCCTTAATTTTTAGTAAGGTTAAGGGTCAAAAATACCCATGTGTTTTTCATCCAAAGTTCATTTAGCATCATATACTTTTTGAAGGAATTAAAATGCCCATAAACTTTAAAAATAAGTTTAAAATTATCAATTCCGTTACCAATACTTTTAAACTTTTGGTCAAACAACAATCATGCGTGGAATTTTGATTCATGGGTTGATGGGTGAATTAAGATTTATGGGCATCTAATCAATGTGTAGTTGTGGCTAATATCAAAATTTGTTTGTATTTAGGGTTTTTATTTGTGTTTTGGTAGTTGCAATCATATGAAGTTGTTATTACACATGTTCAAGTTGTCAACACCTCTATTAGGCTTTATTCACAATTTGAGTATAAACAATAACAACTTGGATGTAGCAATTAATATCCTTATTAGCGTTATTAACAAAATCAACAAGTACTAACAAAATGTGTAAAAGGTAAAAGAAATTTAGGGAACATAATTAAAATTAGGATTTTAACCAAACAGTTAACAGCTGTCAAGTATTAGTAATAGAATTGGTAATTTTGACCCCATTTTTAAAGTTTATAAGCATTTTTGAACCTTCAAAAAATATATGGTACTTAATAAACTTTGGGTAAAAATACATAGATATTTTGTACCTTTAACTCTAATCAAAATTAGGCAATTAATTGTCGTTAAGTTTTGATGATATAATTGGCACTTTTGAATCCATTTTTAAAGTTTATGAGAATTTTTGAATCTTTAAAAAAGCATATGGTGCATGATGAACTTTGAATAAAAACATATGTGGTTTTTTTACTCTTAACTCTCTAATAAATTATATATTTAAATTTCATCGGTAACAGAATTCTTAAGGGAAAATTGCATGTCCTAAATAAAAAATAATAATATTAGAAAAGTCTCCATTGATAACCTACATGTGACTTGTCAATAAATTATTTCTTTTACTTGGGACTTAAATACAATTCTTCCAATTCTTAATTTATTTAGTTTGAGTAATTGGTACATACAAAATGTATAAGGATCCATCTAGCACATAAAATAAAACGAAAATATACCTTTTACATTCTTAAATAAAAATTATGAAAAATACTATTAAAAATGATAACAAGTATATGCATTCATGTTGATGGTGGGCAAAAAAAAAATGCATACATGTTGATGTGTGAATTATAATTATAATTTCAAGCAATGGAATTATCTGTAATAATATATTTTAATTAATTTATGCTTAGATAAGATATTGACAGAATTCCATTTAATTTTTTTTAATTTCAAAATCTCAAATCAATAAATTTCTATAAAATTGAGTTGTCAATTGCATTACAAGTTAAAATAAATCTATTACTTTTATGAATAACATGACTGATTTAAGATTTTGAAATTCAAATGATATTTAAATGGAATTCTATTTAAAATATTCTTGCATTCCATGCATTATAATAAAGTAATTTTACTAGTTGTTAAAGTAATTAATAATTTGTAATTTTAACATGCCGGAGAATTTGAACTTCAAAACTTCTTCCCAAAACCCATTTCATGCCTAGCAGGCTAGCACTTGATAATATCTAAATTCTTGTAATACAATGATAAAAAAAAACCCTAAAATAACAATATTTTAGATATTATAGTGTGAATGCGAATTAATAGTAACATGGTGACGTGAAAATATTATGCTCTGAACGGTGAAAATTATTATTTTTGTTTTGGAATTACAAGACAAGCTTGGAACTACATTTGAATGTTGAAAATTATTTTTTTATTTTTTTATTTTTTGCCAATGAACGTTGAAAATTATTGCCCCCAGTACTTTCATCCGTAGAATTATTAGGACAAGAGGACCAGTCGTGCGTAGGTACGGCGGTAGGAATATTATGATCGCTGACAAATTTAATTTAGGGCTTGTTTGGGAAGGTCTTATTTGAGATAATAAGATTTTATTTGCGGAGTACGAGATAAGTATGTGAGAGGGGTCTTTCTCGTACTGCGTAATAAGATCTTATTTTTGAAAAATAAGACCTTCCCAAACAGAGGCTTAGTCATCTAAAATTATATCTTCTTCTTCTTTCTTTATCGCCTTCCAAAAATTTTATCTTCTTACTATAAGATTTAATTTAATTGTCTTTTTTTAAAAAAACATTATGAAGATAAATAAATTATTGAGAAAATGATAAATAAATACCTTCTAAACATTAAAAACCTCAAAATATAATTCAAGTTTGATAAATGACAAATGAAGGGTTCTGACTAAAACTCTATAAAAAATGACTAAAATTGAACAGATAATGATTAAAACTCAACAGAGAATTACTAAAACTGATAAATTTTCTGCCTTTCGTTTGTCATTTACCAAATTTAAATAATTTTTTAAGATGTTTAATATTTATGGGGTATTTATTTGTCTTTCTCCCTAAATTATTTTTAAAATATTTATATTTGTAATTTCTAAACTAACTTGTCTTAGTTAAACTACTCTATACGTTTCATATTATAAAAAACGTTTAACTGAGTTTTGTGGTTAAAAGTGGAAGTTAAGAAAAATAATTAATAAAGTTAAAATTGTAATCCTTTGTTACTAAAATCCCTTTATTTATGATGATACATGAAATAAGAGATAGATTAATAAAATTATTATAATAAAAAGTACTGTATAAGAGAGAAAATAATAAATATAGTAGAAGTAAGAGTAATAAATATGATTGTATAAGAGAGAGAATATGTTATATTGGCATTAAATGTGATGATTAAATAAGGGCAAAATATAAAAGTATGCAGTAAAAAATAAAACATTTTCTAAATGTTTCTTATACTATGAAATAAAGCATGCGTGACAACTAGAAGTAAGGGTAATATATAATTTAATGATACACATCATATATATATTGATTAAATAGTTTATTTAGTTTCCTTAATCTTCTCTAGAAAAAAAAAATCAATTAAATCAATTGAACCAAATGGAGTATAGTCTTGTTCTTCCTAAGGGTGTGTTTGGTTCAACTAATGTTAGGTTAGGTGATGTTTATTAAAGTTAGATTAGGGGAGGTTATAAACTTGTTTGGTTTAGGAAGAGAGGAGGTTAGGTTTGGTTTCTTGTTTGATTTAGGAGGGCGGGTTAGGGGAGTTAATTTTAATTGGACAAGTATGCCCTTATCTATTTATTTACATTTTTAAATATATATTGATTGTATATGTTATTTTATTAACTCTGAGGTTACTAAATGGGTGTAAAAGTCACAATGCTCCATCAAGGCTAGATAACTACCATCCAAGTAGCGACCTCAAAAGTCCAAGTCGCGACCCAGAGAGACGACAACACCTCCCACTTGAGAAAGGCATCCAGGTTGCGATTTGAAAATTGTCATGTCATGACCTAAGAATTGGTAGTTGGACTAGTGAAGGAACAGAGCACAGAAAATCAAAGGAAGAGGAAAGGAATTTTACTTGGAGGGCACCCATGGAATAACAAACAATTGACATGGGTAGTTTAGTCAAGATAAAATAAAAGTTTTCTCTCACCTCACAAAACCTCCAATTTTGAAGGTTGACAACTTAGGTTAAGTTCCCACTAAAAGACAAAATATTTTTACCTCACCTAACCTCCCATACTTCCAACCAAACAAAGTTTGTTTAACTTTCAAACCTCGCCTCACTCAACCTAACCTAAACAAACCCCCAACCAAACACACCCTAACTAATTAATTATCGGCTGAGTTCAATTTATCCACAAGAGAAAACAGAACTTCCACCTAGAGCCGGGAAAAAGGGCCGATTCCGTTAGGCCGGCCCTTTTAAGCCCGTTTAAGTGGAGGGCCAGGCATGTATTTTGGAAGTTGAAAAAGAAATCGGGCCTATAAGGGCCAGCCCTGTAAGGCCTCGGGTTTAAAAGAGCCGGCCCTTTTAATTCCTTTAATTTTTTTTTAATGTTGTGCGTATGCCTAAATATTTTGGGCCATAAATATGTAAGATTGTAACCCAGCCCCAACTCTAGAAGTCCATATTGGCCAACAACAGTCCAATTCCAAAGAAGAAGAACCACAGTCAGTCCACTCCACTCCACGTCTCCACCATACTTCTATACCAGACACCACCATCGCACCACGGTTCGGCACCACTTGAAGATGATCCAAATCACTGATTCTCTGTGGGCCTGCAGCTAAGCTTAGAACCCTAGACTTGCGATTAGAGTGAGACTACTAACAACATCTCCCATTCAACCATTCTCCCTCTAGTTATTCGAACTGTGAGCTGCGATTCCAACTACGATTGCGAGCTGGGAGTTGCGATTGCAAGCTGGGAGTTGCTAGTTACGAGATGGGAGTTGCGAGGTGCAGGGTCTGTCACGGTTTTTGATTGCGAGCTGCAGGGTCTGTCACGGTTAGTTCTCTCTCACTCTCTGTATCTTTGTCTCACGGACTCAGGGTCTCTCTCACTCTCGGCCTTGCATCGCAGCAGACGAGATTCTTCAATTTTGTATCTCTGTCTCTATTTTTTTTCTGCCGAGATGCTTCAATTTTGTTGATATGTATGTTCTGTAATACTGGCATTTAAGTATAAATCTATAGCTATTTATGTATATATCAGTGTATGTATGTTCTGTAAGTCTAAGATGCTTCCATTTTGTTGATATGTTTTGTTAGACCTTGTCAAAATATATCGGTGTATGTGTATGTTCTGTAATTATGTTGATTGATTGGATTGTCCATTTATTGGAGAAAATATGTTCTATTAGACCTTGTCATGTTCATGTTGTAGTTAATAAGCTATTATGTATTTATGTCAGAAATTTTGCAATGTTCTTATTCTGTTGGCTTAAGTATGATTGTTAAATGTTAATGCAGCATAATGTCTTCCTCACAACATGCACAAGGAAAAACTCAAGGGACTAATGAATCATTAGCTGTAATGGGTAAAGGTCAGGCTTCTTCTCTTCAAGAAATTGATGAATCAAAGCCTAAGAAGGCCAGAAACTTGACTTCTGATGTTTGGAGGTATTTTAGTAGAGTTATGCATGAAGGAGAACCTAAGGCACAATGTAATGGTTGTAATGGTTTATTAGTAAGGGGTGGGGTTAAAGGCACCTCACATCTAAGTCGACATGCTAAGACTTGTAAAGGTTTAGAAAAATATCAAGATATTGGGTTGATGATGTTGGATAGAGAAGGCAAACTAAGGAGTAGGAAGATTGATCACCAACGTATTAGGGACCTTATAGCTTTGTGCATAATTGAGCATGATCTTCCTTATTCTTTTGTTGAATATAAATGGGTCAAAGAACTACTAAGGACATTGAATCCTGATGTGAGGCTTGTGACTAGGAAAACAATGACATGTTATGTGAACAAATTATACTGGAAACAAAGGGATATCTTGAAACAACAATTGAAGAAAAGTATAGGCAGAATATGTTTGACATCTGATTGTTGGGCTGCTGTGACTTCTGAAGGATATATATGTTTTACAGCTCATTTCGTGGATGAAAAATGGACACTTAACAGTAAGATATTAGCCTTTTGTAGGATGGAGCCTCCACATTCCAGATTGCAAATGTCTAGGAAAGTGTATGATTGCTTGAAAGAATGGGGCATTGATGATAAAATATTCTCAATTACTCTAGACAATGTATCTGCAAATGATAATTTGCAAAACTTGTTCAAAGATAGGCTACTCATACAAGACCTTTAGCTTGGTTTATGATGGAGAATTTTTCCATGTGAGGTGTTGTACCCACATCCTCAATCTAATAGTTCAAGACGGGTTAAAAGTAACAAGTTTTGCTTTGAATAAGATTAAAGAAAGCATTAAATATGTGAAGGCATCTAAGGCAAGGATGAATCATTTCAAGCAATGTGTTTAGCAAGTTGGTGGCATTGACGCTTTAATGGGATGATGGAACTCCACCTATGCAAATCTTTGCCCCATACAAATAATGCCTCCATATTTTCAAGGCATCTACTATAGCTACAAGCTTTAGGTCATCTATGGGATAGTTCTCTTCATATAACTTTAACTATCTAGAGGCATATGCCACAACTCTACCGTGTTGCATCAACACACATCCCAATGCTTGTTTACTTGTATTTGTATACACAACATATGGTTATGTTGGATTGGGAATGATCAACACAGGAGTTGATGTCAGCCTCTATTTTAGCTCTTTGGAGCTAACCTCACACTTCTTATCCCGTACAAAAGCATGATTCTGTTTATCGAGCTTAGTCAATGGTAGGGTTATGTGAGCAATGTCTCAAATAAACTTTTGGTAATAGCCTACTAAACTAAAGAAACTCCTGACCTCTGTAACGGCCTTAAGTTGATCCCAACATATTATCACCTATCTTACTAGGGTCCACATCCACGCGTGTAACATCCTAATATTTTTTGAAGCCTCAACAAGCTATTCAAGATGAACTAAGGGCCCTGGTCTATAGAGGACTAAGAGATCTCACAAGAATTGAGGTGAAATTTGGGGAAGGACCTCTGTTCAAAGAGGAAAATTCTACAAATTTTCAGGTTGAAATGTGGACATGTCTGAGAGCCTTGAAAATTTTTAAAATCCCAAAAAATAGTGCAAGGCATCCTGAATAGTATGGCACAATCAGAATGATGTTTAGACGTCTGAGGAATTTTTAATGAATTTTTGAATATTTTAATAATTTTTTGTCAGACCAGTTTTTTTTGTCAAAAACTAATATTATTATATATATATAAGGACCTTAATGTTTTGGACTTGGATTTTGGAAAATTAGGACATTATTTTAGGGGATTTGTGATGCAGTAAAAGTCTAAAAAGAAAACCGATTATGTGAGTAAAAGCCCTTGAAAACGATAAATAGCCAATAAAAATGGTTTTTTAGGAAAAATCTATTATAGGAGTTCTAGATTTTTAAAAATTCTAAAACTTTAATGGTAGCTTCCTAGTGTTTTTAAGGAATTTTGGTGAATATTTTGGAATTTTTGGACATGCTTTGGAATTTTCCAATTTTTGGGTTGATTAGGAGGAAATTATCAGATGAAATTGAGTTAGGGGAGCCCCTGGGCCCCACCCAACATGGCCTCCACCTTTTCTTGGTGAGGAAGCACAAAAATCACATGGAAAATGTGAAGAAGAGTATAGAAGGATACATGTCAAGAGGGGAGAAAAGGATCTAAAATTTTTTGGAAAAATTACACCTAAAGACCTAAAAATATTTGCACTTTGACCCTCTTACTTCAAGTATAAATACCCCCTCCCCCTTCCTCCTCTTCCCAAAACGTGCTTCCCTCTCCCTCTTGAAGAAGTTCCCACCCTCTCAAAATAAGCCTCTTATGGAGCAAGTTTGAGTGGTCCTGGCCTGGTCTTTAATCTAAGTAAGTTCTAGTTCCTTCCCTCTTTTGAATTACTTTAATTTCCAATAGTTTTTAGAGCAGTTATAAGGGGAAATCCTATCCAATTGGGCTGACCTAGATAATTAACCTAAAGGGGCATTCTTTCCAACTATCTTGGCCAAAACAAGCCTTCCTAAGGGGAAGTGCTGCCCAATTTTTTAGGAGTAAGATAGTATTTCCATGGGGGTGGTGTTGTCTGATTATCCCAAACTAAGATAGTATTTTAGGGGGAGGTGTTGTCTGACTTTTCCAGACTAAGGTAGGATTTCTAAGGGGGGATGTTGCCTAATTGTTGGGTCTAGGTGGTTCAGTGGGCACATCTAAGGGGAGATACTGCCCAACTACTCCAACCTAAGCAATGGGGCTGGACCATGAGTAGGGGCCTGTGCTTGATAGGCTATTGATCTAACACCATATTAACATGATTTTCTTGAGTGTTTTCCCACTTAATTGCATACTTTTACCCTCATTATGCATTGTAGTTAGAGTTTTTGGATTACATGGTTCATACTTTGCATTTTACTATTTTAGGGGTAAAAATTGGTTAATTTCTTCTCTTTATTTGTAAATTGCTTGTTTGGTCTTTAAACATCTTTCTATTGTGATTTTCAGGTAATTGAAGAAGGACTTAAAGGCCCAAGATAGCCCAAGGATGGAGGTACCGGAGATCAAAGGCCCAATTACATGGAGAATAGCATTCTGAGCCCTAAGGTCGCTACCTGGACTCCCTTAGGTCGCGACCTGGAGTGCGTAATGTGCAAGAAATAGGAATCAGAATAGGAAAGCTTCTGGAAGGCCTGAGGTTGCGACTTGGAGTCCCTGAGGTCGCGACCTAGATGCGTGATTTGCAAGAAACATGCGTGATTTGAAAGAAATCAGAGCCTATAAAAGGAGGAGGCTGCCACCATTCAAGACACACCCCGTATCCGTGAGGTTTCACGGTACGGTAGCCACCAAAGCTTCCTTCCAACCCTTTTCCCAAACCCTAGCCTCCATCCATCCACCAAACACCCATCTTCCTCACCAATCTCCACTATCTCTCATGGAGGTACAGATCAAGCGCGGTTGCGGGAGATCTACCGCCATGAGAGGCTAAGCCCTTAGCCTCTCGGTGATGGGAAGCAAAGCTTGAGCTCTAAGTTATAATCAGGGGAGTAGCTTTATTTCAATTTAGATTTCTTTCTCTCCTTCTCTTGTAAAATTTTCTAGGTCTAGGGGTTTTACTTTGGACGTTGAGAATTGTGAATTATGGTTATAGTTTATGTTATCTAAATTGATTATGCACTTGGATTGATATTGAATTTTGGATTAATTTTTATCATTGAGTTTTAGACTTATGTTGCATGAAAGTTTATTTGTCATGGTTGTGATTAAATTAACTATCTCAGATTGTCGGTTGACAATATGAGATCATTCATCATCCTTCTTAGTGCACTCTAAGGAATTTAAACAATGATTTAATGGAAGTTGACTAACCTAGGGTCTTAGGGGAGTTTTCATAAGTTAAATCATTAGACCCAAGCAGTCGCTTGGGGTTTTTAATCAAAACTTAGAGACTTCAAAAACTCTTTTATCTTTTGAGAGAGCCAGGATAGCCGAGCGAACATCACCGGGAGACTGTTTTATCATATAAGTTCAATCTTTCTAAACCCAAATTACCAAAAAGATTTTCATTTTCTTTATTTAATTTGCACCAAGGAAAAAACCCCCTTTTAAATTTATTCAATGGTTTGAAAATTTAGTTCTTAGGAATTTTAATTCGTGCTCCTCGAGAAGAACGATTGGTTGCCCTATACTACATTATTGGTGCAATCATTCTGACAGACCGATTTAGGTGATAGTTTCGGTCCGATCAGTATGCCATCACTCGATGCACAGTGGATGACACTTGTTAGGGCCTCTTCTTCCATACTTTCCTTTGGTTAGGATTTGTGTTGGAGCTAGGGACATGGGACACCTCCTTGGTTTTGTTGTTTTAAGGAGGGAACCATAGTCCAAACTTGAGCTCTATACCTTTGGTCAGGTGTATCTTAAGAAATTGGTGAGTTTGGGATAATCTAGTTAAATGGATGAGTTCCTGTTTAACTATGTATTAGCTTATGGCTTCAGTTCGTGGAATAAGGGTGGATGGTGATATAAGGGAGGCTGCATATTACATAATTATATTATATCATGTGATAAAAATTGTGACATGATAGTGAAGATTAAATTTGAAATTGTTTTGCAAGAGAACCATGATATATGCAAATATATATGTAATCAATTTGTTTACTTGTGTGTGGTAGAAAATTTTAGTAGTTACTGAGATTGTGGCATTTCATCCCTTTATATAAACATTTTTCAGGTGATTGATCTAGTAGGAAGTAAGGGAAGGTACTTACGGAGTTGGCCATGATGGCTCTTTTGTATTCCTAGAGCATATGTTATGTTATTTTATTTGCCATAACCTTAAGACTTCCACATTTTATTTTTATTCATTAAACTATTTTGAGGATGTTACTTGAAAACTAGTGTGTGTTTTATTTGAACTAAATATGTATTTTGATGATTTGGATATTGAACATCATTTTATTGGTTATATATGAGATATTTCTATTAACATTTGGTCTGTCGAATTAAGGTGTTACAGGATGCATATCTCTTGATCTTTTAGTCTACACTATACACACGTGCTACTAGGCATATCACCGTTACACCAATGGAATAAGATCATCATAATGACAATATAACATCATTGGATTGTGCCTCTAGCCATTAGTGTTGATACTTGCAAAGATGACAATAGTCATAAAACATTGGCCATAAGAAGGCCTTCTTTGGGAGTATGAGGAAAAATAACACTTAGAGTCTAAGATTTTTGTGTCCTTTCACTAATACATTTTTCTCTCAAAATTTTGTTGTCGTTTCACTCCAAAATTTCCTGTCCCTCTTTTTCTTCAACCTTTGCTCCTCTATTTATAGCCTCAAATTAGGGTTTCCCCTCATAAATGCTTACCTCATTTTTTATTTAATGATGATAGCAAAATCATCATTAAAGGGATGAAAGACTTTTTCTTTTTTTCCTTAAGTTGATTACCAATCAATCATCATTAATTGACAGATTTTCTTTTTGATTTTTGATTTTTTAATTTTTCTTATTTCCCATCTACCAATTAATTTGCAAATTTTCTCTTTTTATTATATTATATTATATATATATATATATTATTTTTGTTTCCCTTTTAAGATGATTACCAATCTGGGCATTATTCATCATTAATTGGGGTGATTTATTTTTGTATTTTTTAATTTTTATTTCCTTTTTAATATGACTACCAATATGAGCATCAATCATCATTAATTGGGATGATTTATATTTTTGTATTTCTTGAGTGGGGCCTGGACAAAATGGGGTGTTCACAAGGGTACTGCTTTTCCTCTAGAGCCACTGGTTTCTACTGGGTTAATTTATATAAAATAGTACGGGATGAGATTCAATTAAATCCCAGTAATAACAACATTCTATCATGCAAGATGCGATAACTAAATATGCAATGCACCACATTAGTAATAAAATAACAATTGCATGTTTTTGTCTTGTCAGAGAACTTAGGGCCGCAACCCTGTCCCCTTTTGTATGTTCAAATGGAATGCTGCACATGTACTCAGGGCCAACTCTCACTGAAACCCTTACTTGTTCCGTACCACTGTCGTGGTTTGTTTTGTACCGCTGCCGCGATTTGCTTTTAATCATTGTCGTTGTATTGTGTCATTAAGACATTGCAAATACAAAGTACCCGCAGGCACTAGGAACATATGTGTTGTATAAAGGGCATACAAGAGCATATACAAGTTCACATAAAGTATGAAAGAAAGTGCTACTACCTCAGATCCCCAATTTCGTATTTCACTATTGATTTAGTCTTTTGTTAACCGTGTAATTCTAAAATTCCATAATTCATGGAAATTACATCAGCATTAACCCATAGACCTTTCCAAAGTCACTACATTAATAAGCCAATACAAAACTAGAAAATCACCAAAATGCCTCTAGGTACCCAGTTTGGGTCCCCTTATACCTAGTCTAATTGTACTTTTCCCAAAATTTAGACATGGGCTAATCCTACACAACTTCGCGTGTGAAATTCATTTTTGACCTTAGATTGGAAAAACTCAATGTCATATTACCAAAATACCCTTATACAGGCCAAGTTAGGTCTGTAGGTTTCTTTTTGCGATTTTGCGTTATAGGGCTTGTCAGACTTCGAGGTTAACATAAACCCACCATAATTTTTCCTTCTGAACACAATGGAACCATTAGAATTACTAAATTCCATCTTTAAGCCCTGTTTCCTTTGGTTGGCCGAAATTTACACCCTTTATCCCAAAATTGTGATTTTTCACAATTCAACCGATTAAACTTACTCTTGTCCATTCCTGAACATCGATTTAACCATTTAATCACCAATTATGCTTGATTTAGAGGAAAATTGGGCAGCATGACAACTAGGATTATTCACTTCCCAAGACAAAATACAAACAACAAAAACTATAATTTCATATCACAGACAATCACACCAATACCCTTAAACTGAAAGAATCGAAGTTTCGAAAGTTACTTTGAATTTTTTTCCTCTTTCTCTCTCTATCTCAACATCCTCTCTCTTCCTTCTTATGATTTTTCCTTCAATCCACCAAATTTATAGAGGAAAATAGGTCAAGAGAGGTCCTAACTACCGAAAACCACAAGAAATCGGTGTTTTACAGTTACTTACCTTGAAAATCAGAGCTATGGAATCTTGGTTGAGCTTTTTGTGCTTGAGCTCTTTTCCTATCTCTCTCTTTCTACAGTTTTAGTCAACTATGGCCTTGGAGAAGGATGGAGATCTTTTAAAAACAACTCACATGTAAAGCTTTGGTTGTTACATCCCTGTTGGTCCACTTCTCCCTTTTTTTTTAATTCATTTTGACTACATAAAAACCATCTCCTCAACCTCCCCTTGCCTCCTTTGATGAGAATGCTCCATAAAGTTGGGGAAAATAATTTTCTTTTTAATTATTTTGAAAATTACTATTTTACCCTTAAATTTTCCAATTTCGGGTTTATTGGACAGAATTTTCTCCCAACTTTAAAAATTCATATCTAATTGCACAGATGTCCAATTTAAGTGATTCAAAAGCCCAAATATTTCTGTTTGAGTATAGTTTTTTTTAAAAAAATTCCATTAATCAAACAAGATTAGACATTTCCAGAAAATTTGTTTTTGGGACATTACTCTAGAAACCAGTGAATTTCACTAAGTGAACTTTAAAAATTCATATCTCTTAGTATATAAATCCAATAATTTTGGTTGACCCATAAATATAAATCTTAGGATATGTACTTTCACCCTGAAAAATATCATAATTTTAGACACCATTTGATTATCCAAAATATTGCTACAATGTGGCTGCCTTTGCAACACATTTTCTGAAAGTTCCCCAAAATTTAATATTTATTGAATTAATTGTTTGCTTAGTTTCCTTATAGGAAAGTTAGGATATTACAGGCTTCCTCTCCACCATTGGAGGGAGGGGGGGTTCAAATCACACTCCCCCTTGATAGAAAGTAATTTTTTCTGGCACCTCCGGTGGTCCCCATCGAAGGTCAGCCTCTATAGGGGAGTTGATAGCGGAGCTCAAGCATGGGGCCTACTAGAGATGGCAGAAAAAAATATTTAATTTAAAAAAAGATAAGAGCAATGTAATCATTTCACCATAAAAAATTAATTTCAATTTGATCTTTGGTCTTTAAGTGAGGTTTCAGAAAATTTTAAAAGAATCTAGAATTAAATTCTATCTGTGGTCCCTCACTAAAATTCTCCTTTAAAAAAATTGATAATGGAAGACATTAATGGGGAATTAAAAATTTCGTGATGGAGATAGGTGGGGATCGGATGTTAAAAGATATCCTATTTATCCAAGAAAAATAAATAAATTTGATCTATTATTCTTACTTTTGGAAAGTATATGTTGTTTGAAGGATGCTACCCGAGAAATTTCTTATCCATTCATTCAGTTTAATTAAAACACAAGGAATGCTCTTACTACTTACGATGAAACACGAGTAATTAAAGGGAAAGAACTGCTTCGAACTTAAAAAAAGTTTCACTACTTTTCTTAAGGAAAGAAAATGAATGTAAAAGGATAATAGTATTCAAAAGATTCACTTTATTTTGCCTTTCTGTATATGATAGACAAATTAATCACTCTGTGTAAGGAATGAATATTATAATTGATCTCTTCGTCTAAAGGAATAGCATCCCATGAAAATTCTAATTCTTTTAGTTTAGATGAAAATTCTTATTCTAAAACCAGTTTACTAAACGAACTACTATAAAAAAATAATTAAACAACAATGGTCTTATGAAATAACCAACTATATATTTCTTGTATTTGATCTGTTTCGTCTATCCATCCAACGGATGTAAATTGAACATATTTTTTGGTTGTTTGAGTACATTTGTTTTTCCCACGTTAACAACCCTTTATAGAGGTCACAAATGCGTATTTTAAAAACACTACAATAAAAATGCATATTTTGTTGCCCAAAAATAAAATGCATATAAGGGCGACATATTATTCAACATATATATTTATCCCACAGCTGTTTAGACATGGTTAGTCGCAACTCACAGTATCTGTTTTCACCCCCTTTAAGGTTGAAATAGACGAATGGAGACATTAGGAGTAAAAAAAAAAGAACAACATAAAGAAAAATATCATTCTTGACAATTTATATGCTTCCAAGTTGTGCAAAGTGCAATAATTGAGTTTGACTAAGTTTCTTCTGGACATAAAATGTAACATCTTACTTAAATTCCATTACCTTCTCTTAAGGTGGCTTTCTGAACCACCAATGCGGCAAAACAGTGAAACGGAGAGAATACAAATTTTCAAACCAGAATAAACCAGAAAACCACTTATACAATATTCTGAATGTACAATATTATCATTGTTCATGGATACATGCCAAAAAAACAAGAAATCAAATATCTATAGCTAAACTCGCTCATTTCCTTTACCTCCTAGAGATCCTTCACCTGCATTGTCGAAAGGGGTTTGACTAGGTTTCTTTTGGACACAAAATGTAACACCTTACTTAAATTTCATTACCTTCTCTTAAGGTGGCCTTCTAAACCACCAACGTGTCATAATAGTGAAACAGAGAGAATAAAAATTTTCAAACCAAAATAAACTAGAAAACCACTTATACAATATTCAGAATGTACAATATTATCATTGTTCATGGATACATGCCAAAAAAACAAGAAATCGAATATCTATAGCTAAACTCACTCCTTTCCTCTACCTCTTGGAGATCCTTCACCTGCCTTGTGGAAAGGGGTTTGACTAGGTTTCTTCTAGACACAAAATGTAACATCTTACTTAAATTCCATTACCTTCTCTTAAGGTGGCCTTCTAAACCACCAACGCGTTGGAATAGTGAAACGGAGAGAATAAAAATTTTCTAACCAGAATAAACCAGAAAACCACTTATACAATATTTAGAAAATATAATATTATCATTGTTCATGGATACATGCCAAAAAAAACAAGAAATCAAATATCTATAGCTAAACTCGCTCCTTTCCTCTACCTCCTGGAGATCCTTCACTTGCATTGTAGAAAGGGTAAGGTTTCTAGAGAAATCTTAATAGCAAAATCATACCAATAACAGTGTAATGTAATGCATGTTATGCTATATGTATATGCCATATTTCCCCTCTAGTGCTCTTTCTCTCAGCACTTACCATGTACAAGGAGCATGTACGTGACTCTACTCTACTAAGTAGCCAAGGCATAAAACAGAGTGTCAAACATCTCATATATACATGCTAGCTCAATCAAAACACATAATACAAGCAATAAACAGACAACAGACAAAAAGAGCAAATAAAAGTTAAGGGTAGAGATTCTAGCTATAGTATCCTCGTATAGTGTAGGTGCACTATCTCTCTGTTTCTAGCACGTCTGAGTCTCTAGTTCGTCTCTCTGTTACACCTATACAGACTGCAATAAATCCTGATACCATGTGCCCCTACCGATATACTATCACCCTTCTGTTCTTGTATCCCCAAGGGTCCTAGTTCCCTATTACCTGGATCAAGTCCTTCCCCTTCTTGTACCATACCCATCCCCTACCTGCACCCCACTGCTGACCACCCTATGCAGCCCCAAGCCCCTGCTGCTGGGCCGTCCTGACTGCCCTAGCTGGGATA
>JBAGKO010174097.1:0-17554 GCA_037177275.1 Acacia concinna | reverse complement strand
TAGCAAGGTTTTGAGCAAACCTTGCTCCAATGGCAAGGTTTGTCTAAAATGGATGAAAGATGGATGAGTTGCATTTTCTAGCCCAATGCCCGGCCCTATCCTGTAGAAGGCCTAACCATTTCAGGCAAGGCAACGATGGGCTGGGTAGGGTGGGCTTCTGTGCCCAAGTGGTAAATTTCCTGACAGTAATATGCATAAAAACTTCAAATATGTTCCATAATTTTACACCTTTGATATTTTAAAATAAATTTATGAATTTATATTAAAAAAAACTACCATATGTCTTAACAATTTTTTAATGCTTTGTGTCATCATCCTAATAAAAAAAATAACCTGCATCTAAAAAAACATAAACCTATATGTAAACTTTCATAGATGGATATTTAATAATAATATAAAATATTTCATAAAAATGAAATAATGTATATTTGAAATAAGATAATATGTATAAAAAATATTTATTTTGTAAAAAACAATATATATTGAATAACATATATTTTAAATAAATTATATAGAATTTTTTGGACAAGGCCAAATGGGCAAGGCAGCACCCCTTGCCTGATGCCTGACCCTGCTCGATAATTGGCCCAACCTAAAGATGCGCATCTTTTCTTCAGGCCACTTTTTTTGGGTGGGCCTAGATGGCTCCTGGGTATCATTTTTTATTGGGCTTGGGTGGGCCTATTAGGCTCCTGGGTATCATGCTCACCCTTAATTTTTGAAATGAATTACAATATAGAAACTTTGTCACAAGAATTACAATGTCTACTTCCTAGGCTTACTTCAGAACAAAGAACCATATATAACACCATCACTGATGCAGTCAATAAGTCTTTCAAGGGAATGTATTTCATTTATGGTTATGGAGGTACTAGGAAAACATTTATATGGCAAACATTATATACATCATTGTGAGTGAATCGCAAGATAGTATTAACAGTTGCATCAAGTGGAATAGCCTTACTCTTTCTTCCTAATGGTAAGACTGCACATTCTCAATTTGCTATACCTCTGACTATCACAGAAGATTCAATATGTAATATAAAGCAAGGAACCTAATTGGCTGAACTATTATCTATAACTTCTCTTATCATCTGGGATGAAGACCCCATGGAAAAAAAAAATTTCTTTGAGGCATTAAATAAGTCATTACGTGGTATCATGAAATGAACGGACTCACATGCCATGTCAAAACCTTTTGGTGGCAAAGTTATAGTGCTTGGAGGGGATTTTAGACAAATATTCCCTATTATTCCCAAGGGACACCGTTAGGATATTGTTTTTGCTAGCATTAATGCTTCTTATTTATGGAAGGAATGCAAGATATTTACACTTACAAAAAACATGAGGCTATACAATTGTGCATCCCTAGAGGATAGTGATGCTCTCACCGAATTTGCCAATTGGATCTTATCAATTTTTTATGGCAGTATTCCCATGATGGATGACAATGATGACTTGATTATTATTCCTAATGACTTCCTCTTGATGCCTAATGATGATCCATTGAAGTGTATTATCCAGTTTACATACCCAGATCTACTACACCATTTGCATGACAAGGATTACCTTAGTGAGCGTGCCATTCTTAGTGCCACCTTATCTATTGTGGAGGAGGTGAATAATTGCATGCTTGAGATGCTCTCAAGTGAGGAAATGATTTACTTAACTGTTGATAGTGTCTCTAACCAAGATGTTAATACCAACTCAATCACCGACATTTATCCAATTGAGTTCCTTAATAAAATCACTATGTCAGGTTTGCCAAACCATCAACATAAACTTAAGGTGAGTGCTCCTATAATGCTTATGAGAAATATCGATAAATCCGTAGGCGTCAGTAATAGAACTAGGCTTATTGTTACTAGATTGGACAAGCATGTTATTGGATGTGAAATCTTATCAGGCCCCCATTCCAACAAACAAGTTATAATACCACACATGATTATTACTCCTTCAGATTCAAGCTATCCCTTCAAGTTTTGTAGACGACAATTCCCTGGTATAGTTTCTTTTGCCACATGAATATTAACAAAAGTCAAAGTCGTAGCTTACTTAGTGTTAGATTATTCCTACCACGTCCAGTGTTACCCACGGGCAACTATATGTAGTTGTTTCACATGTTAGGAGAAAAGATGGGTTGAAGATTTTAATTTTGGATAGTGAGGGACAACCCATGAACAAGACTTCTAATGTTGTGTATAAAGAAGTTTTTTGTAATTTGTAAACCTCATAAGCAATTCATATTGACATGTTAGAGTTTTACTATTTATCTAATATATGATTATTTACAATTGATTATTCTCATTATTTTCGCACATTGCACGGGTCCTTAACTAATTGTTATACATTTAGAATCTTAGGATTCAATCTTTACCTGGAAGACAGAGGAATCAATAAAGGAAAGACATATAGGCTAGAAAGGCGTTTAGGTAGTAGCTCTAACATTCATACTTTATGTGATTGTTTATATGCTGTCATATTCTATTATATGAATTGTCAATTGTATACGTAGCTATAGTGTGGGAAAAGCACAAGTACCACCCATGGGAAAAGAACAATTACCACAGGCCATATAGGACACAACTGAGGTGAGATATACCGATAATATGCTTGTGAAGCGTATTGTCCCTAACCAAGCAAGGCTAAGGTGTTGATGTGAGATGTCATGGCATAGATGTTTTGTTGTATTATATGGTGTATTGCATGTATAGCTTTCATATATTTATGATTGATTAAGAGCTACTAATGGGATTCTTTTGAATCTCACCCTTTTCCATTAAATATACCTATTCAGCTAGAGCAAGCAAACACAAAGGCAAAGATATAGAGACCAACAATAGAAGGATTGAGCCCACACAAGAGTGTTGTTGTTAGACAGTTGCAGTAGTGCAGTTAGATTTTACATTTTTTTAAGACTAGTAAATCCTGTGGAATAACTATAATACACCTAAGTACAAAATAGTAGTACAGTACGATTTATGTTATTTCCACTCACCTTTTGAACTACACTTAATTACTCTGATGAATGTCATATTAAAAGAGGGGTGTGATATTAGTCTAGAAAAGAAGCTAGTCATGCAAATCTGAAAATAGTTTCTCAAGTTATATCAAAGTATGAATGGGCCGTAAGTGGCAATATATAAAGTCAACACATAATTACCAAAAGAGGAGGTTTACAATTGCATAGTACAAACCTAAACCTCTAAATGCCTTCCTTGAAAGTATCCCATGAAGAACCTTGCCTGAAAAAATATTATCAACTACGGGTTGAGTCACATGGACTCAGTAACCACTATTCTAATTTAACAAGTATGTACGGAATTATTGCAAAAGAGTTAAGTGGGCTAAATAACAATACATATAACATAGAGCATAAATACTTTTCCCACAAACAATAGCAATTCAAAGAGTAATTATGTATGCATAAGACTCCCTCAACCACCCTTATAGCTTCCTTATAACTGCTGACAAAACCTATAGGCTAAAATACATAATAGGATTCGTCTCTGTGACAAGACTACTCCAAGCTCTCTGATAGTGATGTGTAGCCTAGCCAAAAGCTATAGAACTCACATCAGACCATGGTTCCCTTTTCTTAGAACATGGAAAGGGGTCACATGTTCCTTAAGCTGACCCTTAACCTGATTAAGGCAAGGGTGATACCAAAGGTCTTGAGAATGTAAAAGCCATCCACTAGGTGCCAAGTGGCGGCTATACCACATGGTATAATAGCATCAAAACTCCCACAATAAGAACTCCACACAATATCCAACACAATTTAATATGCCGTCCAACATGACAACATCCAGAATTACCAGTCATTCTCATAATCAATACTCAATATCATGCATTATCAGGATTTATATAAACCATTCAAACCCACTTAACTAACAAGTTTACTAAAAACATAATTCATACTATCATTGTATACTTTTCATAGAAATAAAATACTATAATATATGTTTATAATAACAAAAATACTAACATAGACTTATCACATCAACAAGCATATAAGGTAAATTGGAAAGTGGTTGCCCATTGCTAAAGCTAAGAAAAATACCAATGCTCTTGCAAATCCATGTGCTCAACAACTAAGAAGTCTATGCATAATATATGTGAATATTCATCAATAAGATGATAACCACATAACAATTAAAACAATTAGTAAATAAACCCCCATCCTTCACTTACTAGTTCCTTAAAAAAAATTCCTAATATCTCAACCATTCCTATATTTATCATTCTAATGATATTCTCTTTGTTCTTCCACTTTAGTATCTACATTAAAATCATTGACAAATGTTCAACATAAACTATAATTTCTCAATTCTAATCTCAATTGTTCAAATTCATAATTAACCTTTTATTTAACTAAATCATTTAATTTGTAAAGAATTTTCAATTTAAGCCTCACATGTGAATCCCACAAATTTTAAATTTCTATAACCTTTTATTTAATCTCCAATCACTTTTAAAATCTACAACTAAAATCCATAAGTTATATTTTTACTATTAGTTTAAGAACCCATTTTCTAAGTAAGATTCTCAAGATCTTAACAATAATTCAAATCAAGTCCAATCACCATGAAAATTTAAACATAAGATCCCTATCATCTATAGTTTCTAGCTAAAGTAATTCCTTTGTCAAACAAAGTCCAAATTGTCCATTCCTAAAATACCTTAAAAATTCAACCCAAACTTATATTTTAACCACAAAATCAACTCTCAACAAGTGTTTATAAGTTAGCCATAACCAATCATCAAAGTTTTAACCAAGAATTTACTCCAAAAACCAAAATCCCACTTCTCTTATTTAGGGTTAAATCTCAACAAACCTAAAGCATAAAATTCAACCATATTCAACAATGTAAACCAATTAAATGCAAGTATTTACTTACCTCTATAACCCTACAATTCCTATTTGTTGATAATATATACTTGCTTCAAGCCCTAATCTTCAAACTTGTTAATAGGTAGAGTTAATAGGTGGGGTGATTGCAATCATCTCTGATGAGTAGGCCAGAAGTTGTGAACAGCCACCAACGAGAAACTCAACAAACCACGAACGATAATAACAGCCATGAGACGGAGGGTAATTAAGATTTCAATAACAATGGAGGGAAATAACAATGGAAGCGTATTTACTCAAGTTGATGGGATACCAATTCCCAATCAAGTCTCAGTCTTGTATTTGAGGTTGGTCAGAGGGCAAACCCAGGGCATGTAGGAGCGAGGGGGTCAATCAGCAGTCAAAAAAGGAAAATTGAAGAAAGTAGGTAGTACCTTTATGTTCTTTGATAAGGAGGTTATGCCGGAAAACAGTGGTAAGAGAAGTTTGAACAGATTGCCACGAACTAGAGGGAAGTTTGAAATTGTAAAAATATGATTCATAATCAAAGATTTAAGAGCATATATATTACAATTATACCTAAAAAAATGTCATATATAAAATATATGACAGTTTATTTATAAACAACCACCATATATATCCATTATATATATGACAATTATAATAAAAGAACCGCCAAATATATAATTTGATATTTTATATGACCATTGTTTAAACAACCATCATATAATTGTTCATAATATATGGCACGTTTACAAAGAAATAGTCATATATGTCTCTACATTAATTCCAACTTTCTATATATGATGGGGTTCCAATAATTGCGATATATATAGCGTCATATATACGCAAATCTGTAGTGGTGAAGATATACATTTTATAAATATTTGTGTATGTATATATATTAGTTATTCATTTATAAATTTTTTTTTTTGCTGAAGAACAAAAAGGAGATAAACATATTGCTTCAACTACACTAAAGCAAGATGGTGTTCACTATAGCTTTTCTTACACTTATCCACATGCACGTATATGTGCCTACAAAATTATTAAACATGGTTATTGTATTTTAAATCATACATACATTTTAATTTAATTATGTTGTACTATAGGTCAATTCTACTTACATAGTTCTTAGTAGTCATTCTATCACCCCACGTGTCTTTTATGACATTTAGAGCCAATTAATTATATTGGGTTAATAAATGATATGCCAATTAATTATATTGAATAGTATAATTATATTAGTGTATTTTTTAAGTTAAAAAAAAGTTTAGGTTAGTTGGAACCCTGGGTTCACTTGGTAAAGGCATGCCCCCAGGCTCAAAGAGTGTTTATAGAGGTACTTATATGTTAGAGCATATATGTTGGCAATTATACGAAAGTGAAATAGAAAACTCTTTCAGCAGGTTTTTTGGATTTTCTTTTTATACTTTGTAAGCTGAATTTTTTAATCCCCAACTCTTTTTGATATACATGTGAATCAAGTTGTGCAAAGCATCTACCACTTAAATATACTAATGTTTATCTTGTAGTTCCTTTTTCTATATAAGTTAAAATTTATTTTCCTTGTACATATTTCTTGTCAAGATCTATTGTTGCTTGCTATAAAAAATTCTATATTACTTCTCCCTTCGTCCCCAGTGATAGAGTTCCTTGCTATTTTGTCTTTTGAGTGTTATTGGTTGAGTGCAAAAAAACTCTTTTACTACAAAAACTAATATGAGTAAACAATATGGGGTAACTATACAATGAGAGAAGTTACGGCAAGCTTTGTTTTGGCATATTGATCGAAAAAAAGAAAAATGGGTGGGGGAGGAAAAAAGGTAAATGAGGGGTTATTGAATAACTTTTACAATACATGGCAACTATTGCTTCTTTTCGTTACCAAATGCATAACAATTTAATACATAAATCATAATTTACTCAATTACTTATTGAATTATTGAATAATTAGTTCACATATTCGTCATAATTGCACATAAAGTATTTTGATTATAGTTCAAATTTATTGCATGATGTATGATTGCACATGATCGTATTATAATTATAACTGATACTATTGATTATGATGGGGTAAATTTCAAGAACCAAGCTTGACTATTCATTTCCCTTCTGACCAATAAAACCCATGAAAAAATGAAGGATGCCTAAATGGACAATAATGCCTATTAAAAATTATAAATATCAATATCAATATCAATATAAATATAAATACCACCATATTTTCCTAATCATGACACCACAGTGCAAGCCGCCTCTTGACACCGCTATCACTCGAGACATGTCGCCAACTACAACCACTACATACCTATCAATGTTGAACACTAACAACCATGGGAAATAAATAGCTACTAGTATGCTCATATTTATTTAGGTCACTTAAGGGACCGCTCCACACACAACCACAACATTGAACTTTATCTGAATGGATATTGAGGTATGCTTACTGATGGTACATACACCAAAATAAATACACTTAAAAATTAAAATTAACAACAACATCTAATTACAAGTCTTGCATTGTGTTTAGTTGACCAAGATTCACTGCTTGGTGGAAGACCCAACAGCATTCAACAGATTTAGAGTGGTAATCAAGGAAGGGAGGCGCTACTATTTCTCAAACTTTGAAGTACTCCACAACACAATGCCGGTACAAGTTTGCAACCACGCATATGTTATCGTCATCCACAGAGAAACAAAAATACTATTGTATGAGGGATATGATATCCCTCTAAATGCATATGAATGTTTGCCACTATATAGAATTGCTAAGGAGATAGTGGGCCCTCCCTACCTCAGACATCATCTTACTTCCCACAATTACAAAATATTAACTGTTATTTTTGTGTGCGTGTGTCTATATCCAAAAACAAATTCTTATATCACAATCCATATATGTGTGCACAAATATTGTAGGGTTAGTTAGAAGCCTAGGACGTTACAAAAGAAAAATCCCCAATGATGAATTCGAGCCCTTACAAGTCACAATTGCAAATAACATTATCAAATTTTAGGTCAGTCATAGATATACTAAACACCATATACGTATAGTTTTAACAAACATATGGATGCAACTAACTCAGACACCACCAAAATGTGTAGTAGAAATCAAATGTAGTGCACTCTAGAGGATGAGGTCGCTAACGACGCCTACAAGAAATACAACATGCCATAAACAAGGGTGCCGGTTATGCTCATATAGTTCTACATCATCAAGAATTAAAGAGGTATTGCAATTACATAGCTATACACAAGAACAACAACAAAACATTACATAGACCCTCGCATGTCCATTGACATACATTTTTTCTTTCATATAGAAATGGTGTGCATTCATAGTTTCTCAAATATTATGAAGATCGCACTTGACCTAGGGTCTCAACAGGAGAGTCAGCGCCACTACATTTTGGGTAGGGACACAAAGGACATGCCTCCTATAATAAGTACATTACCAAAAATAACCTCACTTGTGGGAAAAATTAGAGAATGATGGAAACTTTGTACTAATAGCCCAATCATCAAAATAATGTTATCCAGTTATTAATCTCATATATCTATAATAAAATGCTTGATTTATGTACTATATCGCAAAACTTCCAAACAACTAAACTTACAGAACATAAAAGGAATTTAGACAGGAACAATAATGGCTAGTGAACTACAATTGCACGCCGCTCCATATTTGGTAATTGGGGAATCTATTTCTATTAATATATATATATATATTGCTCATAATGATGTTTTACCATTACTTTGGAATCCCACACGTGGAATGTTCAGTAAGTGTCAAATCATGAGAGACCATCTCCAATCAATTATATACAATTATTTTAATGAATTCATTAATAGTTGAATAATGTTTAACATATCAAAACATTTGCAAACCATCAAGACTCAAATCTTATTTGTTTCCGACAATAAGTTAGGTTTTGACTACTATAATTAGTAATTTGTAACTTATTTAAGTAGGAAATCAATACCCTTACCTATTGTTTATGGGATTCAACCCTCTCACCCTTTGTACTTAAATAAGCCTTATCACTTTTAATTATACATTTATAACTTGCTATTGCGGACAATTACAGGGGTCATATTTGAGACTATAACTATGAATCTTTCAGGGGATTGTCTGGCATTTTAGTTGACTTCAATGCTAAGTGAGGACAAGGTTATGATCAAGTGTTCATCTATAATAAAATGTTCACATTATGTAGTATACCACAAAACTTCCAAACAACTAAACTTATAAATAAAAAAAAGGCATGTTAGGCAAGAAAAAATAATGGCCAGTGAGCCATGGCCCATGCAACGCACTAGGGTGAAGCCCCTAGTTTTTATAAAAAGTTTCAGTTTTTACATAAGAACCATTATATATGCCTTACTAAATAAATAATAGTTTTCAAAACAATATCGTTATGTATCATTCAAGCACTGTCATATATCATTATGGTTGTTCACCTATGCCCATTAATTAATATTCATGACAATGCACATATCATAGCATTACCAAACCTCAATACATAACGGTCTTTATATTAGAACTATTACAATAAATCCATAGTACATAATGGTTCAAAACTGTAATTTATCTGCACTGAGCATATATATATAGCGCCCACATATATAATAGTTTGTCATTGTGATTTATGGTTGATAATAACTATCATATATTGCGATTTTTGTAGCAGTGAAAAACTCAATGCAATACAATTATTAACAAAGAATTGTTGTGTATGCCCACAATATGTTATGGGTCAAAACTGTTTTGTAACTATGACAAACATACATAGCACCATTATATATAATGGTTTGGAATCATCACGTGTGGTCAATAATAATTGTCATGTATGCATGGTTTTATAATGTGATAGTATGCATGCCCAAATATTCCATAAAAGGTACAAAAAAAACATGTCCCTAAACTTTAATTTTGGAATTCAAAACTAAGACGTAATAATATAAGCCTTTTAGGAATTTTAATGGCAGCACAAACATGCATAGCATGTGCACTCAAATTAAAAGAGTCATAGCTGAAAGGATATTAAAAATTTGATTTCAAACACAAAATCCTCCCAGCCATCCTAAAAGCGTAAAATTCAAACATAGACTCAGATGGTAAACAAACCAAAAATTCATAGCAACTCATGCGTTATTTTGCTAGTAAAAAATAAAATAAAATAAAAGGAGGCTAATATTATAATTAATTAATACTTATCTTATTTGCATTGTAATCAACCAAATGGTTCTCCAAAGATCAATAGGAATAACTCTTAAGAGTGTTGGTAAAATATGTAAAGAAATAACAAGATACTTAGTATAACATCCTGACATTTTTGAGGCCTAGTTAAGGTACTCAAGATGGATCAAGGTGTTGCACCCTGATATTTTTTTAAGGTCTAGATGAGGTATTCAAGATGGACCGAGGGCCTTCGTCTGTAGAGAATTGAGAGATCTCACAACATTAGTAGTAAGACCCGAGGAAGGACCTATGTTCAAAGAAGAAAAGTTCCACAAAAATTCATGTCAAAATGCGGTAGATCCTAGCAAGGTATGTTACTCTCTCCCGATATTCCATATACTTGTAGTATTGTAATGATTATAGATGGTTTATAGATAAGCTACTCAGAGGGCTAAAGTCAACCTTGAATGAGAGAGTAGCTCCCCGCCAGCTAGAAAGGTTGAATGAGGCAGTAAAGGTCTGCTGAATCACTGAGAGCAATATGAATCATCAGACTATGACAGGCATAGCCTCAAAGATAGGGAGAGAGCCCTTACAGCTAGTACCGCCAGCAGCATCTAGGACGTCTGCAAAAGCTACGAATGTGAGAAAGGCAGTTCCAGCAGAGGAGGAAATTGAGGAGGCAGGATAGGGAGCAGAGGATTGGACTCTAGTAGGCCTAACAAAAGATGTGAGATCTATGGTAGGGATCACGGATGCCACATACTATGTACTGGACCATTATGGGAGTTTTCGGGGACCTCAGACCTACCCGCATTTTGACCTAAAAATTTAAAAAACTTTTCCTCTTTGCACATAGGTCCTTCCCTAGGTCTCACTACTAATTTTGTGAGATCTCTTAGTCCTTTACAAACTAAGGCCTTCTGTCCATCATGAATACATCATCTAGGTCTTGAAAAATATCAGGGTGTGACACCCCCGGTCTATCCTAAGTACCTTATCTATGCTTGAAAAAATGTCAGGATGTTACATACCCCTCCCTTCCTCTTCCTCCCCATTCAAAAATCCCATCTCCTCTCTAAAGAAACTATGGCCTTCTAATGCTGAGCAATCTAGAGGTGGTTCGAGTGGTCTTGGCCCAATCTTCGGTATAAGTAAGCTTCAGTTTTCTCCCTCTTTTGAATTTTTTATTTTCCAGTAGTTTTTAGAATAGTTCTAAGAGGAGGTTCTGTCCAATTGGACTAGCCTAGATAGTAAACCTAAAGGGAGGTTATGTCCAACTATCCTTGTCCAAATAAACCTTCCTAAAGGGAAATGCTACCTAATTTTTCAAGACTAAGACAGCATTTTCCAGGGGGTGCTATCCAACTATCCCAAACTGAAATAGCATTTCCTAGGGGGAGGTGTTGTCCGACTGTCCTAGACTAAGATAGGTTTTTAAGGGGGAGATGTTGCCCAACTGTCAGGTCTAGGTAGTTTTACAAGCACATCTAAGGGGAGATGCTGCCCAACTACTCCAGTCTAGGCAGTGAGGATGGGCTAGTAGCAAGGGCCTTGCTCGATAGGCTATATAAGGTGGATTATAGAGGGATACAGGTAAGTGAAGGATATAGTTTAGGTAGGGGAAGTATACGGTCTAGGTAGTAGGGAACCAGGACCACAAGGGGTACAAGAAGAGAAGGGTTGTAGTATATCGATAGAGGCATACAGTAATGCCTTACAATGTGGTTTGTGTAGGCATTACAGAACAGCAGTCCAGCAATGCCAAAAGACAGCTAGCATGAGCCACACACTGCACAGGAGTATACGGTAGCTAGAATCTTTAACCTTAAATTGTATTGCTTTGCTTGTTTACTGTGTGTTGGTTGCTTGTTTACTGTGTTCTGGTTTAACGAGCATGATATGTATGAGATGTATGACTCTCTATTTATATGCCTTGGCTATGTGATAGAGGTAGAGTCACGTGCATACTCCCTATACACAGTAAGTGCTAAGAGAGAGGGCACTAGAGGAGTAGTATGAGCATTGCATATAGCATGACATGTATTACATTATACTGTTATTGGTTATGATTCCGCTACTAAGGTTTCCCAAGAAACCTTACCCTCTTCACAATGTAGGTGAAAGCTCTACAGGAAGCAAAGGAAGGGAAAGAGCTTAGTCATAGATGTTATGCTTCCTGATTTCTAGCATGTATAAAAACAATAAAAGTAATGTATATTCTAGATTTTGGTCTATATGCCTCTGTACATTAATGAAAAGTTGTTTACCATTGATGTATGTTGTGAAAATTTTTCCTCTCTTTTTCAAACATATGGTCATATCTAGTGGTTCCAAGAGTCACATAGAGGTATAGTAAAGGGCCTAAAAAGTGGGATGTGACACTTGATTTGAATCATATCAAAATACACTATTTTTATTTATTATTCCACAACCCCATCAATAGATAGGAAGTGGTACTCACTATGATTAACTAAACCTTCCTTTAAGGATATAAGCTGGATGGAAGTTAACAAACTCAACAAGAGATAAATGAGGCTTATTATTCTCTTCCTCTTATAAGTGCATGACTTCTCAAAATACAACATAACTCATTCTATATAAACCACTCCTTTTTTTTTCAATTGCAGGAAATGAGGCTTAATGAATACTTTATCTACCATCAATGTTTGCCTAAACCACCCTTTATTTCCAACATTTTTATATGCATACAACAATTGAAACCCACATGTCTATGTCAACAATGTTTGAACTAGAAGGTATCCATTAACGTGTTTATATATATATGCTGCCTATCATCAATACTTGGCCTATACAAAGTAGTATTTGTAGAAGATAGGTCAAACACACAACTATTGGGTTTTTTATTACTATTCTTCTTCCTATGTGGCAATATGTATTTGTTGAGTTACTTTAAAATTTCATTTGCTGCTCATCATATTGTTGTAAAAGGATCCATTCAATCTTGTGGAGTGCTAAATCTTCATATGCTAATGTTTGTTAAATATATGTTAAGGACAGTGCTTAAAGACGTGACTCAGATCAAACAAGTTTATATAGGTGCCACTACCAATGTTTAATTTGTGAGAGCTCAACTCATATTATCATCTATATCACTACCAAAAAAATAGCAACTTTGTAGAGGTTCATTTGTAGCGGTAAAAAAAAACCGCTACCAATGAAACCGCTACAAATGTCAACATTTGTAGCGGTTTATGCAAAAATCACTACAAATTTGCGACACTTAAGTGGGATAGGTGGCTAGTCGACATTACTAGCGGTTCTTAGCATATAACTGCTACAAATGTATGCGGCAAGTTGGCGTCATCTGGCGCGAAGTTGGCGTGATATTTGTCACAGTTACTTGTAGCGATTTTATGAATATAACCACTATAAATGTTCTATCTCTATAGTTTGTAATGGTTAAAAACTTGAAATCGCTACAAAATACGAAGGGTTGCATTTTTGTAGCAATTTTTTGGAACTACTACATAGTTTGCTCGAAAGCCAAGGTATGTTAGGCACTTTGTGTATAGTACCATTAAAGCACAGAAGGACAGGTAAATTTGTTTTTATTAATTGATGAAGCAAATTTAAATTATTAAAATTAAAAATGTACATTTTTTATGTAGGTTGTTTCTGAGAGAAACACTAGGAGCCAAGGGTAGTAGAGATCCATCACACAACTGGATCGAAGACATTTGTTGTGGCCTAAAGCGAGTTGGTAATTAATTTAAATTTAACTTAATATGTTTAAAATTTGCAAATGAATATTAATTTAAATTATTTTATGCAAGAGAGGAAGGCTTAGGAGAATCGCCGTCAGATTATTATAAGGAGTTGTTTGAGTACACTCATAGGCATCGAGGACGAAACCACCACATCTCAGGAGGCTGAGGAAGCGATAGTAGGATTTACTCACAAAGGTTCATTATTTTTCCTAATTTTTATGTATAATAGTTGTCTAACAAAACGTGTGTTGTAGCCACAGTTGCATTAGTTTGCAGCGAAGATGTTGAAGTCCCAACCACCAGAGTCCCAGGGGTCTACCATGGATCCCACTACACCCCTAAAAGTGGGTGTGGGATAGGTTGAGCACCTCGGATGTTGTAGGGGTATGGGGTTAAGGGCAAGGCCGACTGTGATCTATGGCAAGAGGGCGAGTCTATGACACCTAAACTGGGGACTTTTGGCACAAGGAGGCGAATTGATAGGTCGGTGGATGAGTTGTGGGAAGAGGTTACATTAGAGGTTGCCAACCAGGTTGGGGTAGTGATCAATACTATCTAGGTTCAAGTAGATCAGTATTATGCACTTCACAACCAGTTGTGAGAGATAGCTAATACTCTGCTTAGCAGGATGCCTAACCCGCTGCCACAAAGCTCGTATGTCCCTCAATTTTTGTTGCACACACCTACTGCTCTGAAAGCCACCAAGGCACAACACACCACACATGATGGTACTGAGGAGGGTGACATTGACTCTTTTACTCATGGTGCTCTGCCGCACATGCTCCACATGATGATTAGCCACCTCCTGTTTAGATAGGATTATATTTTAGCATTTTTGGACATGAATATTTGTATATATGTTTATATTTTGTTTTACATAAATTTCCTTGATGGATCTTATTTCATTTCAATTGGGCAGGGGAAAACAAGAAACTTACTTAAAATGACATTATTAATTTTATATAATACAAAGCTGATATAAATAAATATAACTAATTTAACATTTGTAATGGTTAATGTAACGATTACATACCATTACTTTTGTAGCATATTTTTACCTATAACATCTACAAAATTGAAAACATTGGTGGTTCAAAATTTGTGATCCTGCCAACATTTTCAAACTTGTAGAGGTTTTTGGTAGCCAAAACTGCTACAAATTTATGAATGTTGAAGGTTCAATGGCAACAACTTTGTAGTGGTTTTTTGTATGAAACTACTACAAAATTCAACTACTAGTAGTGATTTTATACCATAAACCGCTACAAATATGAAAATGTTTGTGGCCATTTAGTTAACTGCTACAAATAAAAAGATGTTGGAAACCTTCAAATCCTTCCTTCCTTGACATTTTAGGTACGAACTTATATTTGTAAGCCATTTTCTACCCTCTACAAGCTATGGATAAGTCATAGATTAAGTTACCCTGCAATTCTCCAACATATTTGGCCGAATTAAACAATTTCTTACAGTTTGTAACCTCGTATGCCAGTTGTAATGGCAAGATCTTATGTTTGTGTCCAAAATGCAAATTTAAGAAGTGGCATACGTCAGAAGTTATTAGACAACATTTATTTGATAAGCATTTTCCTCAAGAATATACTTTTTGGGAAACTCTTGGTGAAAAAATTGATATGATCTATGAAGATATTCATGCAAGTTCACAAGATACTTTGGTTCAAGATACTTTGATGACATTGAGACCTCTTTCAATCGACCACCCCGTGTAAAAGTTTGTCTTGAACCTAAGTCATTTCCTGTTGGGTTGTCAATACCCTATATTAGTAACAAGTCGAAGGGGGTGAGTATTTCAAGCTTACTGCAACTGTAAGTTACAAGCACATAAACATGTCTTAATTAATTATAGTCAGGTCAATCCCTACCTTAGGTAAGAATTGAATAATGCCTTACATATCAGTTATATCTCTTGATCTCGCCATAATTATTACTTACATGGAATTCAAATGCCATGTAAAGCGGCAACTTAGGGTCCATACACAAACATCTTCCAAAATTGATAAAAAGGTCCACAGAGAATTCCCAAATTGGTTCATTGTCAAATGTAACACCTTACTTTTACTCCTTTACCTTCCCTTATAGTGGCCTTTAGAACCACTGTCGTGTCTGTATGTCAAAACGGAGAAACTTAAAATTTTGACATAGACAGAATAGAGAAATAACTTTTTCTCATTAACAAAGGCACAAAACTAGAATCCATAGAATACACTAATCATACTATTTATAGATACATGCCAAGAAACAGAAAATATATAAATCTCTATGTCTAAGTCTGTTCCCTTGTCCTGCCTCTTTCAGAGCTTTCACCTGCGTTGTGGAGAGGGTAAGGTTTCTAGAGAAACCTCAGTAGCAAAATCATAACCAAAAACCATGTAATGTGATGCATGTCATGCTATATGCAATGCTCATACTACTTCTCTTGTGCCCTCTCTCTCGACACATACTGTGTATCAAGAGCTTGTACATGACTCCAACCAAACTCAAACAGCCAAGGCATATACAGGGAGTCATACCTCTCATGCATACAAACTAACATAACCAAAACACAGCATACAAGCATATAACAAACAGTAGACAAACAAAGCGATATAGGTTAAAGGTAGAAATTCTTGCTACCGTATACTCCTTGCACGATGATATAGCTCTGTCTCTCTAGTTTCCTTCTCTGTAATATCTACACATACTACAATATAGGGCATTAATGTCTACCTTTAACAGTATACTATAGCCCTTCCCCTCTTATACCCTTTAGGGTCCTGATTTTCCATTACCCGAACCGTATCCTTACCCTACCATTACCCCTCAGTAGAACACCCTATACAGCCCACCGAGCACAGGTCCCACCTGCTATCTCGTCCCCACTGCCTAGACCAGGACAGTTGGGCAGCATCTCCCCTAAGATGTACCTGAAAAACCAGACCCATCAGTTGGGCAGCATCTTCCCTTTAAAATCCTTACCTTAGTCTGGGACAGTCGAATAACACTTCCCCTTAGGGAATGCCACTTTGGTCCGGGACAGTTGAATAGCACCTCCCCCTAAAAAAATGCTACTTGGTTCTGAAAAGTTGGGCAGCACTTCACCATATGAAGGCTTGTTTTAGCCAGAATAATTAGATAGAACCTCCCCTTAGGTTAATTATACAGGCCATCTCAATTAGATAGAACCTTCCCTTAAAATTACTATAAACTGCTAGAAAATAAAGAAATTCAAAAAAGGGAGAAGACCAAAACTTAGTTATACTGAAGACCGGGTTGGGACCGCTTGAAATTCCTTCAAATAGGGCTCACTTTGAGAACACAAAATTTCTAGAGAGGATAGGGGATTGGCATGAAGAGAAGAAGAAGGGGTATTTATACTTTTTCAAGAGTGGTCAAAATGCAAATATTTTTGAGTTTTTAGGTGTAAGTTTTCCAAAACTTTTCATGTGCTCCAATCCAAGCTTGACAAGTGTCACCATCTAGAAGGCCTTGGCTTGGCCTCTAAGCACTTATTGGGCGGCAACTTTAGTGGGTCCATTGTGGGCACCACTGAATTTTCTTATATTTTTTAAAATTACCTCTTTTGGCCTGAACTTTAGAAAATTCTAGAAATTTATGTGCTTGTCCAAAAATTCTCAATATTTACCAAAAATTCTCTAAATTCCCAAAAGGCTACTATAAAAATTTCATAATTTTTGGACATCTAGAACTCCTAGAAAAAATTTCTCTCTAAAAAGTCCATTGTACCGGCAATTACCCGCCTTCAGCAATTTTTGCTGATATATCTGAACT
>JBAGKO010173999.1:0-17578 GCA_037177275.1 Acacia concinna | reverse complement strand
ACCTTCAATTCTTGAGGTAAGTTACCGTAAAACACCGATTTCTTGTAGTTTTCAGTACTTAGGACCACCCCTAACCATTTTCCCCAATTAATTTGTGGATTTGAACACAAAATCATAGGGAAATGAGAGAGGACACGTTCAACCCTAGAGAGAGAAAGTGAAGAAAATCGAAGGTAACTTCTAAAACTTCGATTTTATCGGTGTAAGCTTGCTGTTGTGGCTTATTGTGGTATGAATCTGTGGCTATTTTTGTTGGAATTTTCATTTGGAGAAATGATGAAATATAGCTTTTATACTGCCTAAATCTCCTCTAAATCATGTGTGGTTAGTGTATAAACGATTAAATACTGATTAGGAGTGAAAAGGAGTAGGTTTAATCGGTCGATTTCATAAAAAATCGTATTTTTGATACATATGGGCTATGTTTATGCCAAATAAGGGAAATGGGTGTTAGAGATGGAATTTGGAGATTCTAATGGTTCCATTGCATTTAGAAGGAAGAATTAAGGGGGGTTTTGTTGGCCCCGAAGTCTGAAAAGCCCTAAACGTAAAATGACAAAAATAGGTTTAAAAGACCTAGATTTGGACTCCTAAGGGTGGTATGGTCACTTGACATTGAATTTGCCAAAACTAATGTCAAACATGGATTCTCCATGCGAAATTGTGTGCCATGCATGAGATTGAGACTGAGATGCGGGGACGCTTGGGATACGGTGTGATTCTTTAGAGTCCACTGTTAAACTAAGATAGGCTGATGCCCATGAGACGGTGTGACCACTTCTAGTTCACCACTAGCCTGTGACGGGCGGATGCTTATGAGGCTGAGGCGGGGACGCCCGTGGGGCGGTGTGACTGATTATGGTCTACTGTGAGACTTGAGTCATGCATTACACTATACATTGATATGATGATGACTTGAACTCTGCATATGTTCTGATGATACTGATGACTGTGATATGATGATGTGGATGGTTACTTTGTATGTTTAGTATGTTTGAATTTATTACGACTGACTTTTCTGTTATTACTGAGATTCCTATGAATCTCACCCCTTTCCTCAAATTTAATTTATCTAGTTAGAGGTAGTAATTCTTGAGGCAAGAATCCAGAGACAGTATCTTAGATGTCCAAGTCTCGACTAACGGACACTTTTTGATATGCATAGTTAGTTTCTCTTAAGAACTTTTAAGGCACTGTATATATGTAATCAGCTGTGTAGTCCTGTGGAAAACACTGTATGTACTCTATGTTTGTATAAATATATCAGTACTGTTTTATGCTATTTTCTGCTCATTTATGAATTGTGCTTCAATACTCTGATAAATGTAGAACCAGAAGAGGGGCTTGACATGTGCTACATATGAAGACATTCGAAACCTAAATCAATGTAAAAGAAGTTGGGAAGATAAGAAGCAAATCATTTATTAATTGCACATGACATAAACTTTTTGGCTCTGGCAAAAACATAGGCAAAAGTCTTGGCTATAGTCATAAAATAAAGAGTAGACATAAAGTTTTTTGCCCGCAACCAAAACTGAATTAATGAAGCAATATCTTTTGAAGCTAGAATAGCACTTGGGGCTTTAAATATTGCCATCACCACCAGAACCCTTATTCTTTGGCTTGGAGGCCAATTTAGGGGCTTGGTGTGCTAGGATTTGAGGTCTTTGGAGATCTTGATTTATGGAATGAAGATTTGAAGAGAAAAAATCTCAGTTTTTGGTTTTTCCTTTCCATCTTCTACTCCTTATTACTATCATGTGCTGCTATTGCTCTATTTTTCTGGTTTATCCAATTTTCTCATGGGCTTTATGAACATGTGTAGCTAGATCTTTGATTCTAATATTAGTTTGAACCCTTTTATGTACTAAGTACTCATTTCCCCTTCATATTTGTAATTAATGGATGAATTATATTGATTTTACTATGTTCTTAATGCTTCTTGTTGATTGGCCACCAATGAGATTGTTGGATTCACTTGATTGATGCTTGAGAGAGCTAGGTTTAGTGTAGAACTTGAGTTTAATCACGTAAAAACTTGAAATTTATGAATTGAATGGATGGTTTTGTTAATGAGATAGCGATATACTCATTAAACTCACATAGTCATATAGGAATTGCAATAAAAATTAGCGGTTTAATTAATTAATTAAATGATTAAGGAATTAATTGAACTATTTGGAGACTTGAGAGATCACTTATAGGTAATTTAGTATCATTGGCTAACATAGTCTCTCATTAATAAGCAAATATTGTAGGGATTTGATTGAGAACTTTTGAAATACAACAGGAATAAATAATCCTAGGTCCCATTTGATCCTTGAAGTCAAAGAATCAGTCGTTTATATTAATTTTTATTTTATTTTAGGTTTGTTTCATGGTTCCTTTCATTTTTTATATTTGTGTCACTCAAATTAGGTGAAAGTGTGATAATCGATACTTAACTCGATTTTGAAACTAAATCCTTATGGGAATGATACTGTACTCACTACTTTATTATTTAGCGTGACTCGTGCACTTACCGTGGGAACACCTGCTCAAAATGGTATTGGTGAAAGTATAAGCTGACATTTATTAGAAGCTGCTCGGGCTCTAATATTTCAAATGAAAGTTCTAAAACTTTTTTGGGTTGAGGCTGTTTCTATTGCTTGTTTTCTTATTAATCAAATACTATCCTATGTTCTTCCTGGTGATGCTCCGATGCAATTTTGTTTCCTACCCAAAAATTGTTTCTTATTGCTCTTAAATTATTTGGTTGTGTATGTTTTGTTTGGTATATTCATCCAGGTCTACCAATCCTAAGTCCTTAAAGTGTGTTTTCCCTCATTATTCTCTTGTTAAAAAAGATTATCATTGTTATTCTCCTAATCTTCAATGTTACTGTGTCCACTAATGTCACATTTCATAAGTCCTCTTCATTCTTTTCCTCTTCAGAGTCCTCTTTGTCTTATCCTGTTCATACTAGTCATGAGTTCAATCATATTTTGTTTTATCATGTACCTGTCACACCAATACAAGAACCTGTTCTAGTTTCATATTCGATAAGAAATAATCAAGTTGCTCAACCTTATAACTCTTTATAATCTTCAACATTGTCAGATCCAATACAAGTTTCATCTACACTCAACTAGCCTTTCTTTAGAGCCTGATCAATTTGAGCCTTTATCCCCCTAATGATTTACCTATTGCCCTAAGAAAAGGTAAACATCCCCATTGTCTTTGGCAAAGATATATGTATTGCGCCTGTCTTATTGATTCATTTGTTTCCTACCACAAATTATCCCCTCCTTAAACTCTATTAAAATTCTCACCACTCTTCACCAAGCCTTAGCCCATCCTGGTTGGCGTGCTACAATGAATGAAGAAATGATTAACCTTGAAAAGGATGGTATTTGAACCCATGTTGATGTACCTTTGGGAAATCAAGCTATTGGGTGTAAATAGGTGTTCACCATTAAGACTAAAGTTGATGTACATTGGAACAATTGAAAACGCTGCTAGATACCAAGGGTTATGCTCAGGCCTATGGTATTGACTATTTTGAGACTTTTTCTCTTGTAGCCAAATCGACATATATTCATTTCTTTATATCTCTGACAACTACTTTTGATTGGGATCTTTATCAACTTGATGTTAAAAATTCCTTTTTGAATGGCGATCACGTTTATATGCAACAACCACTTAGGTTTGTTGTTGAGGGGGAGAATACGAATGTGTGCTGTCTTCAAAAATCGTTATATGGTTTAAAACAGAGCCTTCATGCTTGGTTTGACAGATTTTCTTTAGTTGTTAAAAAATTTGGATTGACTTAGAGCAAGTGTAACCACCCTGTGTTCTATCAGCAATCAAATGCCGACATGATCTTGCTGGTAGAATATGTTGATGACTTTATCATTACTAGTAGTAATACCTCTGGAATCTTAGACTTAGGGTTGTTTAAAATATTTTCATGGGATTGAAGTTATGTGAAACAAAAGAGGCATCTTTCTGACTCAAAGGAAGTATGTTCTTGATCTTTTGAATGAAACTAGGAAACTTGGAGCAGCACCAAGTAGTATTCCTATGATACTTAATCTATTTTGGAATATTGATTATAACATACCATTTGATAAACTTCCTAATGATATAAAGAAAAGAATTGATCCTGAGAAGATTAAGTCATTTGAACATCCTTAGAGATATTGAATATTGATAAGGAAATTAAATTATCTCACAGTGACTCGTCCTAATGTGACCTTCACGGTGAGTGTTTTGAGCCAATACATGACAGTTCCTATAGTTGCTTAATGGGAAGCATTGGAACATGTTTTACACTATTTAGGGATATCCAAGATGTGGTATACTTTACATAAGTCATAGACATACTAAGATTGATTGTTTTTATGATGTAGACCATATAGGCTCTAGGGCAACAAGGAGGTTGACCACTGGGTATTGTATATTTATTGGAGGAAATTTAATATCTTGGAAGAGTAAGAAGCAAGATGTGGTGTCAAAATCCAGTGAAGAGAATACACAGCCATATTTCAATCTGTACAGGAAATTGTATGGATTTTTTAACTTATGAAGGAAATCGATATTACAACGTCACTGCCTGTGAAGTTGTGGAGCGATAATAAGGTGACCTTATATATAGCCTTCAACCTTGTGTTCCATGAACATATAAAGTATATTGAGATTGACTGCTATTTCATTAGAGATAATATCAAGTAAAATTTTGTTTCTAAAAGGTAGGCATGATCTAATGACTAGTTAGGAGGTCTTTAAACAAAAGCCCTGAGTAGGACTAGGGTTGAATATCTATGTAACAAGTTAGGCATGATTAATATTTATGCTCCAATTTGAGGGAGTATTTGGAAATATAATATATTAAATAGGATTGATTTGTTATGATTTATAATTCTTATTATGTGTCTGTACATTTATTATTATGTGGCTACCTACTTGTATATAAACCCTATAATGTACATGGAATAATACAAGTTATTTAGTTCTCTTCTCATAAATGTAATGCAAAGAGATAATGCAATGCAAGGAGAGAAAAGAACTCTGAATAACTTGTATATTAATATGCATATGTTTGGGTATTTATATACAGATAGTTAGACCACCTAATAAATACAATATGTATTATAATAATGATTATACAATAAGGGTGATAATAATGACTATTTAATACACGTAGTAATAATGCCTATTACTTATTTTTTTATTTGATTGATTTATTTCCTAATAAAACTCTCAAATTAGAGCATAGATGTTAATCATGCCTAACTTGTTACAAAGGTATTCCACTTGTGTCACATTTAACACTTTTGTCATGAGATCTCCCAATTGGTCAATCTCGATGTGTTTTGAATGCTCATGAAACACGGAGTTAGAGGCTATATGTAAGGTAGCTTTATTATCACACCATAACTTTGCAAGAAGAAATGCGACAATGCTAAGTTCTTTTGTGAGTTGGAAAAGCTATACAATTTCTTGTACTAATTGACACATAGCTTTATATTCTACTTCTGCATTGGATTTTGATACCACATCCTAATTCTTACTTATCCATGATATCAAATTTCTCACCACAATGACATAGTACCCTATAGTGGATCTTCTTGTGGCATTTGAACCTGTATAAACTGCATCACAGAAACACTTAACATTAATGTGTCCATAATTTCTATAAAGTATACCACGACCTAGGGAACATTTGAAATAATGTAAGACATTATCTAAAGCTTCCCATTGAGCAACTGTCAGAACTGACATAAACTAACTAAGTACATTAACTGTGAAAGTAATGCTAGGACGTGTCATTGTGAGACAATTCAATTTTCCAATTAATCTTCGATATCTCTCAGGATAGGCAAATGGTTTTATTTTCTCTGTATCAACCCTATTCTTCACATCATCAAGAGCTCATCAATTGTGCAATCATCAATATCCAAAAATAATATAATATTAGGGATATTGCTTGGTGTTGCTCCAAGCTTTTCGGTTTCCTTTAGAAGATCAATGACATATTTTCTCTGACTCAGGAAGATACCTTTCTCACTTCTCATAGCCTCAATTATGAGAAAATATGTCAATGATCTTAAATCTTTTTTTTTTGGAAATAAGAGTTAAGAAAGGTCTTAAGCTTTGAGATTCCAAAGGTGTTGCTTCCACTAATGACAAGATCATCAATATATAATGCCAGAAAAATCAAGCCAGTGTTTGACTATTGATGAAACACAGAATGGTTAGCCTTACTTTAAGTTAATCCAAACTTATTGACAATAGAACAAATTCTATCAAACCATACACGAGGGATTTTCTTTAAACCATACAGAGATTTTTGAAGTTTACACACCTTCCCATTCCCCCTTAAGCAACAAACTCAGGTGGTTGCTTCATGTATACTTTTTCAAGCAAACCACCATTCAAGAAACAATTTTTAACATGTAGCTAATGAAGATCCCAACCATAAGTAGCTACTGGATATATAAAGAGTTGAATAAAGGTCAATTTTGTCATAGGAGTAAAAAGTCTCAAAATAGTCAAACACCATATGTCTGAGCAGAACCCTTGGAAACTATTAAAGCTTTAAACTATTTTAAGGTACCATCAGCTTTAGTATTAATTGTAAACACCCATTTACAACCAATAGTTGTCTTCCTTGAAGGTAGATCAACAAGAGTCTAGGTATCAGGCTTGTCAAGAGGCCATCTTTTCTTCATTCATCGTAGCACGCCGACCATTATAGGCTAAGGCTTGATAGAGAGAGGTAGGAATATTAATAGAATCTAAGGAGGCTATGAAGGAATATGAGGTAGGGGATAATATTTTGTAGGAGACAAAGGAATCAATAGGATAGGCATAATGCAAATATCTTTCTGGAAGGCAATGAGAACATTTACCTTTCTGAGAGCAATATGTAAGTCTTTAGAAGGAGGATCAAAAGGCTTAGGTTGAGTAGGCACTAGTGGAAGATCAAAAGCAATGATGGATGGAATTAGGTTTGGATCTAAGGATGAATAAGTTATAGAAGAGTAATGAGTACGAGCAATTTCATTATTTCCTATCAAATTAGAGACTAGAATAGGTGCTTGTACTGGTGTGATAGGAACAAGATAGACTAAAATATGATCAAGCTCATGATTAGTGTCAGAAGGTAAAGATGTCTTTAAAGAGGGAAAGGATAGAGAGGACTCATGAAAGGTCACATCAGTTGACACAAGGTACCGTTGAAGATCAGGAGAGTAATAATGATAACCTTTATGAACATGAGAATAACCAAGAAAGACATACTTTAAGGACTTGGGATCAAGTTTGCTAAGACCTGGATGAATATCTCAAACAAAACATATACAACCAAATATTTTGGGAGCAATAGAAAACAATTTTTGGTTAAGAAATAAAACTGTATATGGAACATCACCATAGAGAATAGAGGATGCCAAACGATTGATAAGGAAACAAGTAGTGGAGACAACATCAGCCCAAAAAGGTTTAGAAACTTTCATTTGAAACATTATAGCTTGGGCAACTTCTAATAAGTGCCGGTTCTTTCTTTCAGTGAGACCATTATGAGCATGTGTATATGTACAAGATGATTGATTAAACATGTCATGTTGTTTCATATATGGTAAATTGGGTAGAAAAATATCATTTTGCATTGTCACTTCTAAAAGTTTTGACAGGAAGAACAAACAAGTTTAAATTCTGGCATAGAAATTGTGAAAGTGAGAAAATAATTCAAAATGATACTTCATGAAATAAAGCCATGTAGTTCGGGAAAAATCATCCTTGAAAAAGGTAACAAAATATCAGAAATCAGTTTGTCACCCAACCAAATATAGACCTCAAACATCAGAATGAACTAACTCAAAAGGGACGCAACTTGCTTATATTGACTTATGGTGCTAGAAAGACATTATGATGTTTAGCAAATTGGCATTACTCATACCCTAAAGTTGACACAAAAGAAAATTGAGGACACATAATCTTCAAAGGTAGATGTAATATCCCAAAATTTCTACATGGAACTTAGTAAATAATAATGTCAATAAATATTGAATTCTGGGAGAATTATAAAAAAAAGTGTTGTGGAGGTAGCCATGTTCTTGTAGGGTTTTGAATGACCAAATGATGTCCAAAAATCATGAAAATTTACAAGATGAATGTAGACATTCTAATATTTAATTAAATTAAATCAAACTAATTGGATTTATATACTAAGAGATATGAATTTTGAAGTTTGTCGAGTGGAATTCGCTTGTTTCTGGAGCAGTGTTCAAACATAAAATTCCTGAGAATTTTATGTTTCAAATTGAGAAAATCAAGTATTTTTTCCTAAAACTAGACTCAATAAGGGAAATTTGAGCTATGGAATCACTTCATTGGATATGTATGCAATTAGTTATGAATTTTTAAAGTTGGGTGAAAATTCTGTCCAAGGAACTCGAAATTGTGAAAATGTAAGGGTAAAAATAAATTAATTTCTCTAAATCCATGAAGCAATTCAGTCAAGAGGAGGCAGTGAAAGCAGTTGGAATGAATTTATTTGGTCCAATGAGAATTAAAATAAGAAGTGGACCAATAGGGATGTAGCAATAACAAAAGCCCACATGTTTTTTTAAAGATCTCCAGCCTTCTTTAAGGCCATAAGTCGGCCAAAGTGCAAAGAAAAGAGAGAGAGAGAGAGAGAGAAATTGATCTCAAGAACAGCCAAGCCAAACCAAGGTCTTGTGATCCAAATCTTGAGTTAAGTTACCATAAAACATTGATTTCTCATAGTTTTCGGTGCTTAGGACCACTCCTGATAATTTTCCCTTGATTAATTTGTTGATTTGAACACAAAACTAGAAGAAGAAGAGAGATATCATATTTCATCTAGAGAGAGAAAGTGAAGAAACACAAAGGTAACTCTCAAAACTCATATTCTACTGCTTTAAACTACTTCTGTGACTGTTTGTGGATTGAATATATGCCTATTTTGGAATGAATTTTGATTTGAGAAAATGATGAGTCCTAAGTGTTATGCTGCCCAATTTTCCTCTAAATCATCTTTAATTAGTGTTCAAATGATTAAATCGATGATTAGTAGTGAACAAGAGTGAGTTTAATCGGTTGATTTTAGAAATATCAAATTTTTTGATATTTAGGGGTAAATTTTGGCCAGCATAGAAAATTAGGTTTAGAGATGGAATTTGGAAATTCAAATGGTTTCATTATGTTCAGAAGGAAAAATTAGGTGGGGTTTATGTTGACTCCGAAGTCTAAAAAGCCTTAAAACACCAAATGGCAAAAATAGGCTTTAACAACCCTAATTGGGACTACCAAGGGTAGTATGGTAATTTGACATTGCATTTCCATAATCTAAGGTCAAAAATGGATTATGCAAGCAAAATTATGTAGGATTAGCTTGGGATCCAAATTTTAAGAAAATACAGTTAGATTGAGTATAAGGGGACCCAATCGGGTACTGGAGGGTATTTTGGTAACTTCACATTGGCTTACTAGTATAATGACTTTGGAATGATTTATTGGTTAGTAGTGATACAATTTCTATGAACTTTGGAATTTTAGGATTTCACGGTTATCAGACAACGTGATAGATAGCATATCACAAAATCGAGGATCTAAGGCAGTAGCATTTTCTTTCATACTTTATATGGAATTGTATATGCTTTTGTTTCCCTTTATGCAACACATGCTCTGTGATGTTGTTTTCTATTATATGAATTATTTATGACGAAATTAGTTGAGGCAATGAGATGAGTATAGAACAAGTCGCAGTAGCGGTATGTTAACCTCATGAAATTCATGTTATTTTGGCACATTAACCTTCATATTCTTGTCCTTTTTGGTAAATGGATACACATTTTGGGATACATATGTAAGAAAAATGTATCCAGCTGATAATTGGGAAAAAAAAGATTAAAAGAGTTGTTATTTTGGTTATATCTTTGAACTTTTTGCTTTGATAGATTTTCTTGTGTGATAGGATAATGATTTAAACATGTGTGAAGCCCTTTTGAAGCACAAATCCAAGTATGAAGGAGTGGCAATGCAAGAAAAGATGAGAAGATAACAAGCAACAAATTAGGTCTGAAAGCACTAGGCAGAAACTTTTTGGCCGTGGTTAGAAATCAGACAGAAAGTTTTTGGCCGCAGCCAAAAATCTCTTGGCTGCATCCAAAAACAAAAAAAATATTGAAGTGCACATTTTGACAAAAAACAGAATCTAAGACCTATAAATAGCTTCCAGCTTGACCCAAAACACACTTTTTCACTTCTAGGGCATTTTGGGGGCTTTTCTTTGCTAGGGTTTGGAGGTTTTGAAGGAGAATCAAGTGGAGATTGAAGAGATTCAAGCTTCCTTTTCTTGGTTTTTCTTCTCATTCTTCTTCTCTTTGCTGTCAAAAAGCTGTTATGCTTTGTTTTTCTGGATTTCCCTTATTTTCTCATAGGTTTATGAACATGTGTAGCTAGAGCTTTGATTCTAGGATTATTTTGACTCTTTATATGTATTAACTCTTGAATACTCCTCTCTTTTGGTAGTTAATGATATTTATATGTTGATTTTATCCTTCTCCTAAAGCTTATAAGTGTTTAGCCTCCATTTAGAGTGATTTGTTTACTTGGGTTTGTCTTGAAAAAGCTAATCTAAGTGTAGAACTTGGTTAAAATTATTTTTGACTTGAAGTTTACTTGATAAATGGATGGTTTGTTGGTAAAATAGAGATATATTTACTAACCTTGCGTTGTTACTTAGGGTTGTTGCTTAATGTTAATTTTCACTAATTGTATCAAGAGATTGTGCATTTTAGTGAACATAGGAACTTGATTTTGACTTGAGAGAGCTTTGTCAAGTGCTTTTGAACCCTAGATTAACACATATACTCATTTGTACTACCAATAGAGAGGAGGTTAACCAAGTTTTGTGAAATACAAACAGGAGAAATAATCATAGGCCCCAATTTATCGTTGAAGTTAAAGAGTCACTTGTTTATATTATTTTTTAGTTTAGTTTAGGTTTGTTTTATGGTTTCCCTTCTCTCATGATATTTGAATAACTCAAATTAGGCAAAAGTGTAATAATTGATACTTAATTAGGTTTTAAAACCGAATCCTTACGGGAACGATACTCTACTTATCACTTTATTACTTGGCGACTCGTACACTTGCGGTGCGAACATGGTACAAAACAAATAAGGGTTTTAACAGTAGTTTAGTACGGTTGACCTTGAATACATGTGCTCATTCCATTATGTATGAAACAAGTAAAGGTTTCAGCAACAATTTAGTACGGTTGACTTTGAATACATGCACACATTTCTTTTGATCATACAATAGGAGACAGTGTTGTGTGCCCTGAGGTTGCTTGTTACAGTAGAAATATGTGATGATTATATGTTGCTAATGTGGTGCATATTTATTTATTTATCGCATTTTGCATGACAAAAAATTGTTATTATTGGGATTCAATCGAATCTCACCCTATGTTATTTTTATATAAATTAACCCAGTTAGAGCCAGTAGCTTAAGAGGGAAAGCCGTTACCGGGGACGAGAGAGACGCTTAAGTTATCTGTGTTCTTAGAAGCTTAATGTAATTTCTTTTTGACAAATTTTGGACTAATATTGTATATATTTGTGAATCCAAAGGTGAGGGCCTGTAATGTAAACAAGTACTTATTATCCATATTTTATGTTATTTCCCTATGCTTGTAGCCACTTCCTTTATTACTCTAGCAAATATTGAGATGTTAGAGAGGTTTGACAAAAGAAACACATGACCTAGGCAACAATGAATTTTGAAAGGAGTTGAACTACCAAAACAAGCAACTGAACACGACACTTGATCATCGAGAAAATAATGGCTGCCATATTCATATCCTCTACCAATAATCTACTTCATCAAAAGATGTTGAATCAAATAGTGGTTAAGGAAAAATGAGATAGAACAGTTCAAATTGTGGGTATGTTTGTTGTAAGGCAGAAGATTAAAAGTAAGATAAGGAACATTAAGAACATAGGATAAGGAAGTAGATGGAGGGAGGTTAACATTGCCAAATCCAAGTATGTGAGTAGGAGCACCATTGGTTACAAATATCGAATATAGGTTGGCGTAGGGTGCATACGAAGAAAATAAATGCTGGTTACCTGTTATGTGGTCAATAGCACTAGCATCAATGTTTTACTTTGAGGAAGAAGTAGCAAGACATGAATCTTTGTTACCTGCAACAAGAGCACTAGGTGAACTAGACTATCACCCAGAACTGGGACCAGACTAACTCATATACTTAGGAGTCTGTGCAATGATCTTAGCAGACAGTTGACTTTGATTTAGCCATAGCAAACAACAACAACAATCAGATTACAACCAAACAGAACCAAAGAACCACAAACAACTTCAAACAGTCACAAATGACCACAAAAAAGTCCCAAATAACAAACAACCTTCAAAATGTTCTTAAACAGGCCCAAATTGTACAAAAGTACCTAAATTGAGATAACAATCTCCAAATGGAAAGTACTCGAAACACACAAATTGAAAGAAGAGGGAAAATAATAGGAAGATCTGTTTCAACAAATGTGCAAAATATCCAAGTAATGTACACAATCCAAATGGAACTCTCAAACAAAACACAATAACATCAAGAGTTGAAACAAAAACTAAGTACAAGAATTTTAGACAAACTAACAACAATTTTCTGGCTCTAGTATCATGTAATGCAAAGAGAGAAAAGAACTCTGAATAACTTGTACATTGACATGCCTATGTTAGGGTATTTATAGATAGATAGTTAGACCACCTAATAAATACAATATGAGTGATAATAATGATAATACGCATGATAATACTGACTATACAATACGAATGATAATAATGACTATACATAATACGTGTAATAATGCCTATTGATTCTAATTTAATTGATTTAATTCCTAGTAGTAATCAATCAAGGTTTGTTCTTCATTCAAAAGGGGAACCGTTAAAAAGCCACGTCCATGTATTTGTAAAATAGAAAGAGGAAGGGGGAACGAGAGACTTTTTGACACGCATGCTACAAGGTCAGTTAGAGGAAAGCAATGTTGATCAATCATCAACATCTTCTATCCATCTCTTTGATGTGTTTTTGGCAAACATTAATCATTCCCCTAAATTTCATTCCACTCCATATGGCTCACTGCGCCTTTTAGCTTACTGGCATCCAATATATATGTACACAAAACTCAGACCCACTTCGCCTTCCTATAAAAATGTTATCAAGCTCGATTTATTAATTGTTATCAATTTTATGGGGAAGAATTTATTTTCCCAAATTTATATTTATCCAAAACTCAGACCCACTTCGCCTCCCTATAAAAATTCCCGGCAAAGCTTTATCAAGTAGGCTTGATTTTTGACCTTGATACAAAAAGACTATGATTTTAGGGTCTCTCTCTCCTTATGAAATTAAGAAATTATCTGGAATTTATATAGTTTAATTCTAGGTATCTAGATTTTCTTTTTCATCTTTAAATATTACCATTGCCTATGATGGAGAATTATCAAATAGGTTCTTTACCAACAATGCTATCACTTTTTCATCCAAGTCATGTTCTATGTCTAATTTTCAGTGTTTTAATTTTTTTTATAGATTACATTTTTGGAAATTCGTCTTTTGGAATCAAAAGTTGACAGAAAGAAATGGCTGAAAGAGGGAATGGACTGCAATTTGCTGTTATGGAATGGAAAAGTAACTCCTATCCTATTGTCTTTTAATGATTCTAGGTTCTCTTTTTTTGAATAAAAACTTGACTAATGACAAGAGCAATGTTCTAGAGACAAGTAGTCTCAATCACTATAAATTAATGGATAATTTATGATTGAATTGATTAATATAAATAAGTGATAAAAAACATGTAGCAATTTATATTGTTCAAACTGATGAAATTGTTCATGCAAGGTAGTTCATGTGCATTCAAGATTATTTGCATATCGAGCTCAATCTTTCCTTATGCATAGACTCAACAATGGATTTATTATTCTGAGTGTTAGTTATAAAGGTGGGTAAGAAAAATGTTGTCACTGCTATTACTTTTTTAGTAAAATAACTCTTGATGTTACAGGTTATTGATCTTACACTTATTAAACTGGAATTGGTTTAGTGTTTTACCTGGAAAGCAAATGGGTTGCAGGGAGAGCTCATTAGATATGGACTATCAATTTTATTTGGACGATCTAAATCTAATTCTTTAAAAGTTTATATTTTTTTAAAAATTATTTTAATGAGTATAGAATCTAAAATAAAGATAATTTATTAACTATCATTCTTTCAAAAAATGATTTTCTTACTTAGAAATTGCCATTTTAAAATTGGACAGTCCAAAATTAGATATGGACGATCCAGATCTATTGAACTCTCTTGGTTAAGCATTAAGTTTAGCAGGGAAGTTGGGTCCCAATTAAACTCTCTATAGTTGATGTGGATATAGGACTTAAGTGTGACACTGCCAAAGTGATGCCATTTGTAGTATGAAGTCAAAAAGAATTGAATCATGAAGATGAATCTCAATTTTCTCTTGTAAATATGCTGATCACTCGTGTACATGAAAGTAGGTATACGCAATGGATGTAGATGATAAATCATCAAGTAGTAAAATGAACACTCTTGAGGAATCTATATCTTCATCCAGATCAATTGAGAACGACTTTGAGCTCTTAGAGGTCATTTGATATAATTAGATGTTATTTTTAAGATTTAAAACAATATCCATTTAAATTTTAACTATATTTTTTTAAACAATAGATCATTTTTGTGGTATTTATTGGTCATTTAGTTTAATTTTTCATTAGACTAGTACATGAATATAATAATATATTATTTAATTATAATAAATAAATCAGGTAAAAAATGTAGTTATAATGAATAATGTTAATATTAATTATATAAAATAAGTGAATTAGATAAGTAGATATTAAGAAGAATTGATTCAAACAAATTGGTGTGAGAAATAGAGTCGGTAATATGGGTCTGACTACTAGTTTCAGGTCAGCCCGTTATGGGTTGGGACCATATGGGTTTAGCCCAAAAAGACCCGCATCTATATGGGTTGGCTAAATGCCAACCCAAACCATAACCGTTGGGCTAGCGTTTTGGGCAGGTCAACCCTTTTTTTTCCAAACTTTCTTTTTTTTTAAAAAAAAAGACATGTTAAATTTTTTTTACAAAACGTCAGAACTCATAACCAAACCATTAAAAAAAATAAAAAGTTGATAACAATTAATAAATCGAGCTTGAAGGGAGAGGATAGATGGCAAGCTTGAGAGACGAAGTGAAAGAGGAAGTCACGGTCTCAACTCTCATGGATGAAAGATGCATGTCGACCTTAAGAGACAAAGTGAGAGCAGGAGTCATGCTGTCATGGACACTAACAGTCAAGGTAAGCTTCTTGCGTGACCGTGTGAGGTAGTAAGGGGCTGACAAAGTGATGGACGACGTCGCGATAAATGTCATTGTGAGAGGTGAGTGAGAGTGACTGGTGAGAGGTGAGAGCGAGAGGCGAGACCATGAGAGTAGGGTCTGTTAGAGTGTTAGTGTTGGACTTGGATGAAGGAGTGGACTCTTGGGTTTCATTTTGGGCTTTACATATTTTAAAAAGAAAAAAAAAGCGGGTAACCGTGAACCCACAGGGTTAGGTTACCACGGATTGAGTCCATATAAGTTCGAGCCTAAAATACTTGCATTAAAACGGTTCCACATTTTTCCAAACCTAAACCACCCATATTTCAGGTTGGGTGGGTTCGACCCACGGTTAAAACTTGTATTACCGGCTTTAGAGGGAAACAACCATCGAACCATATTTATTTGTGTGTTTTGTTGCAAAACTTGTTTTAAAAAACAATTATTTAAGTAGTTTTTTTTTAAAACTGGTTTTCAAAAATAATTATCCAAAAAATGTTGTTTTTTTTTTAAAAAAAGCTTGTCTTAAAAAACAATTATTTGAGTAGTTTTTTTTGTGTGAAAGCATTTTGGAGAACAAAAGTAGAAAAGAAAATCAAATAAGCTCTTAATTTCTTCTATTATAAGTTTATAGGGAAAATTCCACTTAAATACCTCCTGAAATTCATAAACCTATAATAGTCTATTATCATTTGGAAAACCCAAAAATGTCCAAAAGGTGGAATCTGGTTTTTGGAAATCACAATAAAATGACCCAAATGCCCCTTTAAACAATGAAAAGGAGACTCATGTCTTCAATCCACACGAGCCCTTCTCCTTCTTCATTGATTGAGTGTGTTGTACCTTCTTCCCTAAAAGCCAATGACTTTGATAAGAAGGGAAGCCGAGGATGGCCGATTGAAAGGGTGAAGTTGTCGAAGCGCAAGTCGGAATCAGAACTCGCAAGGTTTGGATCTTCTTCTCTCTCTAGAATTCTCTCTTCCTCTGCACTAGGAGGTTATATTGGTTCAGTCCAACCACTTGACCTATGTCCAGTCCCCAAAAGCCCTCTGGGTATTTCACTATGATCCAAGTTTAAGGGTTCTTGGCACCTCAGTACAACCCTAACTGACAGCTGCTAAGAATTCACACTCCCCTTTACAACTTGCAATCAAATCCCCTTACTTAAGATCCCTCAATCTTGAGTCACTTTCTTAGAATAAACAATCTCAAAAAGAACTCTCTTACATAGCAAATATATGAACACTAAAGCATATAATATAAAAGGATGCTTTCTCAAAGCTTTTGCACAGAAGATGATTCACTCAGGATTGATTGGTACTTTTGAAGCTTGTATGTTGGTCCTTTATATAGACGATGGAAATATGACTATTAGCCTCAGAGAATCTTCTTTTGGAAATCTGATTTTCCTGTTGCAACAAATCTAAACCTTGTCTTTTACCATTACTGAGAATCAGAGTTTCTTATTTCCTTAATTTTAAATCCTGTAATCTATGGAAATATTCAAACTCAACATAGAAACAATTGTTAGATAAAATAAACATATATAATCAATCTACAACGGCTAGAAATTCAAAATTCCTAATTTCCAATTTTCATATGCGTAACATTCACCACGTTACTCGAGTACACCTTCATTATACTCAAGTACAATTTGTAAAGGAAATTGTCTCTTACTTTGAAGATTACTCGGGTACATATTCGAGTAAGTCCGTACTCAGGTACACATATCCAAGTACTTGAGTAAAGTTTATCAGAAAACTTCTGCTGTAGAATATACCAGTTGTACTCTGGTACACAGAATTTATATTGGAGTACGCTAGTACTCGAGTACACATATCCACATACTTGAGTAAGGTTTTTCAGAAAACTTCTGCAGAATATATTAGATGTACTTTGGTACACAGAAAGCGTATTGTGGTATCATTGTACTCTAGTACAGAATACCTTGTACTTTGGTACGATTTCTATCAGCTTCAATATAAGGTTACTAGAGTACCAGATTCTTGTACTGGAGTATTTTGCTTGCTCTAGTACGCAATCCCTTTACTCAAGTACACTTGTACTAGAAACTCTTTTATGTTTACTTGAGTACTATCTGTTCTTACAATAGTACTCATGTACTCTAGTACATGAACCTAGTTACTC